>JBBPTN010000269.1:0-25916 GCA_038094075.1 Xerocomus spinulosus | reverse complement strand
ATCTAGATGCCATCCTTGTCCTCTACCCCGTCCCCGTCCCCGTCCCCTACACAGCCACCGCCCCCGTCCCCGTCCCCGTCCCTTACTCCGGGGGCGCAGATGTCGAGTCATATATATAAAAGATTTGGGGGGGTAGAAATTTGAACTCATAAGGATAGATCTGATGAGTCTTCTGACGAAACCTTAGTTGTCTTACGCTGGTTGATCCCCAGCCTAAGGTAATCAACCAAGGGCTACTCACCATCTCCTCCCTCTCGCACACTCACTCGCGGCTTCACCGCTCGTTCATGTGCTTGCTATCCAACAATGAGTATATTACCCAATCACTGTAAGTATTCAGTAATTCTCTACAAGACGTGCTACATATGTTGACTCAGATTCCCCATCGTGTTGACTAATGGTTTCCTCAAGCATCTATGTTATTCCATCAGTCAGTAGGCACATACAGAAACAAATCCCATGCACTACCTTGTTGACATTCAGAAAGTTGTCTACAAGCTCGGCACCAAGTAGGGCCTTGACAGTATCGTCGCCAGCCAGGCGCCTTCTCGCCTCGTCGAGATTTAGAGGGAACCGCTTCGTGATACCGAGTGCTTCCCTCTCTGCGCCTGTCAATTCGCCAACAGGGACCTCGCAATTCTTGACCCCGAGTGCAAGATTGTCTCGAACGCCGACAATACCAGATGCCAAGGCACCCGCGATGGCCAGGTACGGACTGGACGTCCCATCAACAGGCCGAATCTCAAAGTTCCTTGAGGAAGGGGAGAACACCTTTGTGAGCCGAACAGGAGTCTCGCGGTTCTCGACGCCCCAGCTGACCCACGTGCCTCCGGACCATATCCCGTCCAACATCCTCGCATAGGAGGCGGAAAGGGGAAGGGTGAGTGCGATCACAGACGGAAGGTGGTTCATGAGACCGGAAAGGAAGGCAGATTCGACCGGACTCAAGAGTTCAGGAATGGCGGAAGTATCAATATGCCATCCACGTACAGAGACGTGCAAATGAGCACCAGTTCCACCTAAGCACTCACCGCATTAGAACTGCAATCGGAGATACACGATATCCAATTACTCACAACTATTAGAGGCCAGCCTTGGTGCGAATGTAGCCCTCAGACCATGCTTACTCGCGACGTTGTAGATGGTTTCGCGAGTGTGGACGAGCGCGTCTGCAGCCTCGAGTGGAGACATCGGTCCAGTGACAACTTCGTACTGGACAAACAATTTGAGCAGAAACGCGATGGCACAATGATAAACAAACCTGTCCCGGAGCGGCCTCTGCATGGTACATCTGAAGCTCGATGCCGTCATGTTGAATAGCGTCCGCAATTTCCTCGAGTACCTGGGCTTCGATCGTTCCCGTGGACAATGCAAGGGTGGTGCTCCATTGATAGTCGTTTACGGTGACGAGTGGGTTAGTTGATTTGACTAGTATAAACTCGCTTTCAAAGCCGACCAGAAACTGGATTCCGAGTTCTTCGGTGGCGTATCTGAGAATGATGTCAGCAATATTCGTCACCGAGCTGCGGCTGCCTAACTTCAGAAGACGCGATAACACCGTGCGGGGACAAGCTGGCACTTCAATCGACGGCCCACTAGGACGTGGAACGGGTACGAACTCTTGGAAGAAACCAAAGATTACAGCATGTCCCGGGGCATAGCTACAAGGACGGAAGGAAGAGACATCAAGGACATAAAGGAATTCTCCGACGGGCTTGAATCCGGGAGCTACTCGAAGGACTACTATTCCCAAGACTACAGTGGCGAGCGTAACACCGGGCCGCTCGTTGTTGAAAAGCTTGAGGAAGTAGGGCACCGGCAAGACCCGACAACGAACTTGATTGAGGAGGTCCACCCACTGGATTCGAACATATCGGATACCACGCTCACGAAAGACGGTGGTAAATTTTTCGAGCGGTGGTTTGACGATGGCAGAGGTATTGAGATTCATCAGTGGGATGGCTGAGAGGTGAGACCGGAGGAAGAGCGAGATGGGGAAAGCGAGAGCGAAATGCAAAGCTTAAGTACTAGCGTGGACAGGGTGGCTTCGTAATTCAATTGCGTTGAGAAGGCGGGGCAAGAGGCTATGATGCCGGATGAGTCCCTTTTCAATACATCTCCCGCTTAGCCTACGACTCACCAATCAAGCGGTTCCAAACCCACCCGGTAATATTCCTCCGAGTCAAACCATCTTTCTCGCGCGGGCCATCGATGAAGCAGAAGGCTATAGAGAAGACGGCGTAAGTAGTATAAGGAATAGGATAATAGATACAAACCATGTCATGCCGCTTCGTGCAAGAATTTTACGTATGTCCAAAACAACGCCATCAATCACTGTCCGCCATCCAGACCTTCCATATCATCCGAGCTTCCTTGAGTGTATCAGTATACCTATTTCCCTGTTGATGCAAGCCATGCAAGCCTCGCCCAGCCTTCGGCACTCTGTTGCGGCACTCGTAAAAGGCCAAGTACAAAGAAACTGGAAATAGATCGGGAACCATTCAGAAGCCCTGATTGATCCGTCCATTTACGCACCTGTGAACTGCGATCAGAACATTCTTGATACAGCCTTCTTGTCGCCCCGTGGTGGGGTGTCTCCTTCGCCTGAATTATGTAAATCCCAGCAACATACGAGTCAGAAAGGTATGAGAGGACATCAATAGTTATGTCACTCACCAGACCCATGTGTCTTACATCGACACTCGCTACGTTTTCCAATCGTCACTGCAAGGTCAGCGGAGGTAAACTAGTGACCGGACTGTCAGCGCAATCAAACGACGAACGTGAAGCAAAATGACGGAAACTATCTTCTTTTGTCGTAGCTGCAGTCTGTGCACTGTGAGTGATAGTCAGCCAATCAGTATGCGAGGAGAACGCACGACTTTTCTCAATGGTTCTGTTCGTCTTGACATGTCGAAACTGGGCTGCCGCGTGAAAAGGAGTTACTCGAGGGTTCTAGACACTCACAGTCACTTGTGTATAGTGCCTAGCTTGGCGCATCCTCAGCTTAGTCGGATGCTACACCGTAAGAGGCTACCCCGACTCGCCGTCCAGCGCGTCGATGATGATGAGCGTGAGAGGGATAACTTTGCACGTGATGGACGCGTGCTGAACAAAAACGTACAACGCTCTCGTCGTTCTGAACGAGCTCAATGGCAGACAGACTCCCCCCCGAGCTTTGGTGGTACATTTTTGACCTCGCTGCAGATGAAGACACCATATTCTACCCCGGCCTTCAAACTAGTATGGCCCCATCGACCTGGTCAAAGTCCCCATGGAGCGGTTGGACTGTCCGAACACCCCAAGACACCATCAGCATCATCCAACGTCGAAGCTACGCTACAAAGAAGGTCCCGTGTTGTCTCATTCTCTCTGCACGTCAATGACGCGAGATTGCTCATTCGTTTTGCTTGTAGTCGATCATCGCCGCCTGCCAAACCTGGCGCAGGCTCGGCAGCGAGTTCCTCGTCCGCTGTCTCTTCTTTGACGACCCCACAAAGCTGCGTATCCTCTGCAACATTCTGGATCGCGACACCTCCCTCGGATGGTGGACCAGACGTCTACATATCACGCACTTTCTCAGCGGACGCGGCACACACATGGATGACTTTGAGCATCCCCTCATCGCTATCCTCCAGCATTGTCCTAACCTCGAGATCTTTATCGTCGATTGGCCCATGTCGAGCGCATTTGGACCTATTGCAGACACCCTTGGCACGTACTGCCGTAATCTGCGCACCGCACACTGGCACGTTCCATCGGAGCTACTTTCCAAAGTGATCTGGGCCTTGGACACGCTCCCAAACCTTGTCGCCGTCCACCTTGAATTCGATGTGGCAATCAAAGAATCAGACACGATCACACTGGGCTCCGCACAAGACGTCAAACTAAAGCTGCCAAATCTGCAGCAACTCTTTTTGAAAGGTTTCTGTCAGGATTTCATGGAACAGGCCACCGGATGGTCACTCCCCTTGCTACGCAGTTTCTCATTCTACTTTGGCACCAACACGCTCGACATTCCGGACGTTGTCGCTTTCCTCGTACAACATGGCATGACGCTTCTCTTTCTGGACCTGAATTGCATACCCACACTCGACGTCCGCATTATCCTCGACCTCTGTCCTTTCCTGACCACGTTCTGTTTCAACCTCGATTGGAAGATTCCTCCCACACCCAACCCCGATGCCAACCCCGATGAACCCGCAGACGAAGCCATGTTACCAATCACGCTTACTAACAGACCGCACCATCACATTCAACACATCGGGCTTCATGGCCTCTTGTATTCTTTTGGGGTTGGATATGCTGCAGCGTACGCTGATGCCGACCCTGTGCGGACGATAATGGTCCAGCGCACAAACGACCGCAACTTTAAAGCATTGAATAGAACGTCGTTTCCTAGGTTGGAGCGGGTGAGAGTATTGAGTCCTAGACTGCTACAAGACCTGAACGACAATGACGGGCCGGCGGATGCATGCTTTGAACGCTGGGAAAGGTGGTGGGATATGTGTACAAAGATGCGCGTGAGGCTAGAGGACTGTTCAGGAGGGGTGCTTGGTAATCTTCCCCAGGATTCAGAAGACGACGACGACGATTGTTACGACAGTGAGGAGTATGAGTATGAGTATGAGACAGACGAGGAGGAGCGGGAATGGAAGGGGAGCGTCAGTTTGGCAGAGTTGAGGGAGTTACTCGCGGAATGCAGAAGGATGACAGAGGAGGGCGAAAGAGAACAGTCACCCTTTCATTTTTTCCTTACCCCACCGACCAGGTGACGTTTGTGACTTGTCTTGTCTCAATGCTCACCCGCCTTTCCCTCTGGGGTGCGCGTCTTGAATGCACCTCTCTTCATGACATCCCGGATTATACCCTTTGCTCGGTGAATGTCCAAAGTGTCGTCTCCGAGCCGCTCTCGACCTGTTCCATGATTTCCAGATTTTGCATAACACGCAAGCGCAAGAACGAACCTATGATGGCCCAGTTCCGTGTGCTGGGAATCCGAAGTGTATCACACTCTATTTTCCATCCCATCCACTGACTCAACTTGGCGAGCCAAATCCTATACGTCGAATAACGACTCTGATGAGTGCCTTTCCCCCCTAGATTCAAGCGATCCAGAAACGCATCGTCATCAATGATTGAAGACAAGTCTACAACGGCAGTGCCCGATGCAGGCGTGAACCGCTCGTCAAATGACCAAGGACAGCACGGGATAGAGATATAACCAGACGCATGTTCGAGAGTCGCAATAAGAGGAAGCCAAGGGGTCAGTTCATCCGCATGGTTGCCAATGAGGAATGTACCGGGCTGAAGGTAGGGTACAACACTGGTTTTGTTGTCCAAAGTGGCCCAGACGTACTGCGTCGGATCAAAGGCGTGCACGTGCAAGGCGGCGCGGGTGCATTCGGGGTAGTGGTCCCAGGAGACACGCGCACGGAGGTCGATGCCATGACCACGATAGCCCTCCGTAACGAGAATGTGAGTGAGGAGGCCATTTCCGCACCTGTGCATGTGAGAACGTGGAGTGCTGATGCGTTTCCCAAACATACCCAAGATCTAGGAACCCTCCGGGTGGTTGTGACCATCGTTTCCAAGGTGTATCATCTGTTGTATCATTCTCGTTTGCATGTTCCGTTGAACGCGACTCGGTGTCGGCGTATGACTGTTTCCAAAGGAGCATGAGGTAGGTCGCTATTCCGATATCCTGCAACAGGTATCAGCGGCCGTCGGCTGGTCCCGAGTATGGCGTCACATTACCTCGTAGACATGCTTGAGCGGGTCTGTGGACTCCTTCCACTCGGAAACCAAATGCTTGTGTCGTTCCCGCATGACGAGATACAAATCTTGATACACCTCCCTCGAGATGATACAATCATGCCGGACATGCTTTTGGTAGCTGATTACTGTGCCCCATCCGTATCGATGGAGGGTCTCAAGGAGCGCCAGCGCAGTGCGGTACAGTCTCGAATTAAGATCCAACGGGGTATTTGGTAACACGACCGCTTCTATGCGCAAGACTGGAGGGTCGCAAGGGACAAAGCGAAAGGCGAGGTGTCGGACAGTAGGATGATAGTACGGCAGCGACGCACCGGGAGGTAGGAGAGGGCTCAACACGAGCGTACACGGTATACCCGCATATACGCCAGTATCAGACGCATATAGCGTGCAGTGTTGCTCCAGGGCAGTATCGCGACCTGGACGACGAGGAAGGAGTTTACGATGTATGTTCCGGATGGGTCGATGAGACTTGAGACGGCCGAAAAGGTTGGCATCGGTATCGTGTAAATAGGACGTCTCGCTGATGGTTTCTGACCGCAGAATGAGTGTCGAATTGTATTCTGGGTGATGGATGAGCTGCTCGATAGCGCACTGAAACTAGAGCCAACAGTCAGCAATAACAAGGTCGACATCGCTGGCTTACGAGTTCCAAGGTAAAGTCTGCTCGACAGCTGACAATGGGTAGCCATTCTTCGCCGTCAAAAGTAGAAACCAGCGGAGGGGTCGCTTGTGTGTGGGCGTCACAAGGCAAGGGAGTAAAACGAGGACAAGTCATCAGTCGCCAATCGTCGAGCCCCGCTCGCAACAGATTATATTACAATATTCTAGCAATGTTGGTACCGTCCTCCAGGGTAGACTCCAACCCGTCGTTACAAAGTCAATAACGCCGCACCACTACACGACCAAGAAGAGATCGGACGTCAACAAAGTGAGAGCGTCGGTCAGAAAGGCGACAAAAACTTGGGTATGGAAAAAGCGCACAACACCCCATACGGGTCCCAGCCGAGTCAAAGGCCGCCGAGATCCAGAGGGGTGCAACCCACATTGATGACGCCGCTTTGCTGTACAACCGCGCTAAATAAACCAAAGGAACGTAAAACCAACCACTTACATAGACCGCATTCTCGCAACACACGGGATTCGAGTTACATCCCACGCCAGAGCCAGCTCCAGCGTCTGAGCATGCCATGCCGACGGGTGTGTCCAATGGTAGCGACGCAAGCAGGTTCAGTAGAGACGGGTTCGACACCGAGTTCAACAGCTCCGGATTATTAGGCTACCCAACCCTGACATCAGATCAACAACCAATGGGCACACGACATCGACAACGTACCGTGCTCACATTCTGGCAGCACTGAATCTTTCCAACGTCGCAGTTGCCCTTGGGATTGCGGGCGACAAGAGGGCCGCCATAGGCGAGAACGACGAAGAAGAGGACGGAGAAGACATGGCGAGCGAGCATCCTACCAGGGTGCATCGGCGGGTCGTTTGAAAGGAGCGGATGGGGTCAAGTTGGGGGGGAGGAGGGAAAGGAACTTGGGGGGGATGCGACGACAGGACGACTTTATATCTCTTCCCTGCATTCCAAACGTCCTCCTCAGTGCACGGGCCATCCTTTGGAATGTGTGTGCCATAGCTAGTTGGCGTTCATCGGAAACACAAATGTAGTAAGTTGAGTCGGAGCCTAACCGATCTTATCTCAGGACCACATTCCAAGGGCGATGGCCGACTCCGAAAGGTATTCTTCGTCGTCGGGACCACCTTCAATGTCGCAGCGCAAGGCTGGCAAGGTACCCCACTGCTTTGAGATTCCTGAAATTTTGTATCATATATTGGAACATGTCTACCTTTCACATAAAGGTCGCTCGGATCTGGTCAGACTTGCGTTGACCTGCAAGCTATTCAGTGGCCCCGCCCTGGACGTACTATGGCGCATTCAGACATCTCTTCTACCTTTGCTAATGACTCTTCCCCGCGAATTGCTCAACTTTGCGCCCAGCGAACAGATGGCTGTTGCAACGTTCGTATGTGTCTATTATCTATCCTGATGGAACGTTTCGTTGACGCGTACTCCGCAGACAATCGCTAAAAAACCTATGATCAGCCATTGGCGACGGCCTTTGTTATATACGAAACGTATCCGAGTAATCATGCCGGATCCCGACCTCAAGCGTTTCGGAGGGCTCGCAGTACACAAAGACGTTTTACAAACACTCCTACAGTCATGTCCGTCCAAGCCCATGTTTCCAAACCTTCAGGAACTCGATTACCCTACGATTTGCAATATCGCCATCATGGACGCAGCGAAATACACTGGAACCTTGACCATGTTATCTCCCCCAAACACTCTTCAGTCATTGAGTTTTCAGTATCCAAGTGGTCGCAATGCAAAGGAAACTCGTGACTTTTTGACCCGGTTTCGAAACCACTTTGGAACTCTCGAATTTCTCCGGGTATTCATGGGTGAGATCATCCCTTCTACTCTATACAGTGATAAACTTATCGAGGACAGACGCGATCCCTGTGGAGATTTCCGATTTTCTGTCCGAATTCGCATCCTTCCAAAATCTCAAGTGCCTCGTTTTGGCGCTTGGACCGAGCTTCTCTTTCACGCTGAAACGCAAGGGACGGTCCTTCTCGAATATATCGGGCGCATTCTTGGGTATCCGCTCGCTTGGGCTTCATTCCTACTCCACACCCTTCGTCTTGCACCTTTTAAAGGCCATTCACCCGTCACAACTTCAGATAATCAACATACATCTCGCCTCTCGAGTCAGTCCAGATCAGCTCAACGAGCTTTTTGGACACGTTCTGTCATTGTCTGGTGAAAATCATTCAGTTGGCCATTTTTCATTGACCGCAAACAACTACTCGTCGGCACTGCAATCTGCTAGCGACCTGCTAGCCCTCCGCCATCTCCGCCATCTTACCTTGAAGAATACGGGACTAGTGCTCGACGATGGTAAACTCGATGAAATGGCAAAGGCGTGGCCAATTCTGCAACACTTGTCCATCACCAACGACGTCCCGCCATCAACTACGGTCAATGGAACCTTGAAGTGCCTGAATTCGTTCTCGGAACATTGCCCCTACATCGAATCCCTGGAACTGAGATTGAATGCTCGGGAGGTTCCTCCGATTACAGTCACCGGCACTACCGTGCGAAGGGGCGATGGTGCACTACCCCTCGTCCTGAAAATCGATTTACGTTCGGATATTCGTGACTCTGCTGGCGTTGCATCCTTCCTCCTCGGAACCTGTCCCGGGATTTCAGTGAAAGTTGTAGGTAGCGGTCAAATCTTGGATTTACAGGAGACGTCGCCGTGGAACAGGGTCGCAGAGATCATCGACGAGGTGCTCGGAAGACCTCCCCCACGACCTCCAACACCCAAGACGTCGCGAGTAATGTGTACGTTGCATCGTGATACGCTTCCGCCGCGCTGACACGGCCCATTTTCTAGTCGTGAGTTGAGCAGTCAAGGTTATCATATTGGCATGCGGACGCCGAAATCGGACATCTTGCATTAGAATTATATAACTCCCCGAGAGTCAAGACAATTGTGAGTCTAGCCGTGAACACGTTTGGGTCGATGATCTCTCACCAGTTGCTTAGATGTATAACATACCGTTGCCCTCATTCGGACTTTCTGGTCACTCTATTCGTTCTTGTACAGTCCCCACTTGCATTTCCCCTCCTAGACGATACGTCCTTTCGACTTATTTCTTCCTGCGACATAACGTTTGCGCGACCCATGATCTTGGACGTATACATTTTAGATTGTACGAATTACACTAACGGACTTGCAACCATTTACATGACTGCCGGCTGAGCAGACGCTCCCACCAGATCTCCCCATGCGTTTGGACCACAACTGAAGTTCGAGGACACTGGGAGCGACTCGGACGATCCCATGAGGTACTATGCAGCAAGAGCGAGTCCATCTCTCAAGACTTTCCCTCTGTTAGACGATGCGCGATAGGACCGAGGACTCGAGTAAAAATTCGAGCCACGAGGTCGCGATCGTCGGTTGAACTCCTTCACCACACACCTTCAGTCAGTTCAAGCTCTGAATCCCTTCGCATGTAACGGTGTGCTTGATCCGTCGATTACACGATATAATCCTACGCATACAGACACGCTTCAGCCTGGTGTGTGTCCAGCAGGACTAACCGCCTCAGATATTCGCACTTGACCTCTTCTCTAATGTCTCGGATATTCGATACAAGCCGGACATTTGGACCCAAATTCCAACTGTCCGTCGTCGTGGTATTGAACGCGTCTTCTGCAGCTTACTCCGTTGGAGGTTATGTGGTCTTCACGCAGGTACGACGTCATTTCGTTGACCCACGTACACTAAACTTACAAACAAATCGGTCCCCCGCAGACGGCCAAGTGTGAAATAGATTCGAAAAGTCCATCGTCACGCCGAGAATGGGGCATATCTTGAGGAAAAGGCACGGCTCGCTGCTGGGTCCTCACACCGTTTCTCAGTGATCTCGAATAGTTTCTCTTCCAAAGCATGTGGATCGATAGCGTCGGGTCTACATTTTCCAGACCACAAACAAGGCATTCGCATACTTTTCGCAGAGACGAGCAAGTTCGTACTCCTTGTTAGTTGTCTTGAGACCATTTTTCCTTTATCTTCAACGGGTAACACTTTCACATCAACTGTCGACGTCGTCTTGGTCGGATAGTTCCGTTCCGTCTACCTTCCTTTGGATGGGTGCAATGGTGCCAACAAGGTGGCACGTTTTTTGGACCTTTGACACGTTTGCTCACCTTGTCCCTCCAGATGCATAAAATAAGTGGTTAACTGTGTCGAAGGGAATGTCCGCGAAAGCATCTGCAGCACGACTAGGTTGGAAAAGCTTGCCGGTTCGAATACACCCACAAAGTTGAACCCACTCGTGTCCCATAAACTCTCAAGATCCTCTTGTCGTCTTAATATTAGTCTCGTAGGTTCTCTAATAACTTCGTGAGTATTTAGACTTGCTTGCTCGCATGATATCGTCTCATCGGCACTGTCAAGTTTGGTGTTCTCTGAAAGACATCCAGATGATCCACCCGTTCTGTGATTTCATCACCGTTTGGTCGGCACGGACTCGGATGTCACTCTTGCAGCCCAATTTCCTGCATTTCCTGTACTGGTTTCGTGACATCAACTCGTTTCCGCGCCATTCCGATACTTTCTTTGGACCATAGCTTTCGTAGTAGCATGGTCCTTTGAGCGTCTCACGCCATTGGTATCCGGCATGTAGGACCTGTTTTGATTTGTCCTCGGTTGGTCCCATCGCCAACCACACTAGGACCAGAGCAAAATGACCCTGTACAGACCCTCTTTTCCTTGGCAGCGACGCGCCAGAGATGCCACATATGTTCCTGATGTACTTTTTCAGACGTGTTCAAACAGTCAACCCTAGTTCATCCTGTCCACCACGTATGTAAAATGTCTACCAGACAGATCAAGACCGGATGCGCTACAACGCGCGCGCTTACAACCCATGGATTTCTCTGTCCATGTCCGAGGACAGCCCATTCGATTGGGATCCGACCGTTCATCTGTAAACCTGGGACATTCGTTCCAGTGGCACTGCACCCCCCCCCTAAACCCCACACCGATGGCGTCGTATCGTTCTATTCTCCAGACTTCTGGAGCCGAGTGATGTCGTAACATATTCGGAATAGCGTTTAGGCTGCCTTTTAGACGTGGAGGAACAGACAGATCGCTCTCCCATTCTTGTCGCGGTCCGCTTTTGTACGTCTCTAACCCGATTTGCAAGCGTCCCAGATGCGTGTGTGTCGCAGTGCGACAAACTTGGCAAGATCACATCAGGCGGCGGCCACTCACACCCTGCACTGCAATCCACTCGGTGGTTCTATGGAAGATGTACGATACTCATCTGCGCATCACTCCCGCAGCGAAATAAAACGGTTAGTATTTTATCCTACCGAGTCGAGAAACGCCTGCATTCCGCTGACAGCGCTAACAGATACACTGCCACACCCAACGGCGTCTCTGAACTCGGTGCATCCATGCGTTTTGGACGCATGAACTGTCAGCAAATGTGACGGGGTCCGACAGCTGGTACGGTTCGAGGCTCCCGTGCTATAGCAACATTCAGAGATATTCAAGTACAAAGTAACCGGTTGATAGAGTAGTATCACCAACTGTCTGACGACGCGAGGCACAATATTACTTGTGTACTACTACCGTAATGGCTCACAGAACGTCGTCTGGATACGCCACGGAGGCCAGCACAGCGTTGCATTCGAAGTTAGCCGTCTGTCTCGGCTATCGTTGAAAGGCGCAGTCGTTTAGATATTTTCCCAATCATCGGACGAAGAACGGTCGCCTTGATATTGATCATCTGCGCAGTAGTCACCGCCTCACGCGAACTGCATCAGAGAAAGAAGCGGGACCTTGTGCCCAATAAGTAATCAAAATATATTTCTATCAGTGGCGCTGGTGAGCGTAAACCATACATGGACGCATGCGATGCGAGCACCAATAAACCCCCTCATTGCAAGTCCAATCACTCAAGGGCACAAAAGAGCGAGCGGAAATTAAAGATATGAAAACAGTAATGAAAAAAGCCTTACAAACGAATACACACTTGCACCCGAAATACCATACAGTCTACGGCACGCATTACCCGTTAAGCATTTATTGTTGGCGCAGCAGAGGCGACGTTAACCGTCTTTTCATGATCACTTTCCTGCGAGGTCGAGGTGGTATGATGCGGTTCGCGATTCCCGCCGAGTGCAGCGTTGACGTATTCATGCCGTGGCAGGAGCTCTGTCTCGACACCCACATAGTCGTAGGCGAACTCGCCCATCTCGGCATCATCGACACCAATGATCTCGGTCTCCTCGTCACAACGCAGACGCAAGAAAGGAATATAGTGCATTACCCACAAAATGATGGTCTATAAGAGCGGTCAGACGATTTTACATGTGAGAAGGAGCAGACCCACGGTCATGACAAAGGAGTATGAAAGGCCAGATACCGAGTCTGCCAGTTGAATTCCGAGTTGTCTGTAGTTGTGATCAAGCCAACCGCCAGGAATCGGCGTGCTGCCGTCAGCACCCGCAATGCTTGCCTGAGCAAAAAGTCCAGTGAGTATGTTGCCAACTAGACCACCAATAGCGTGCGAGGCAAAGATCTATGATTTCATCGTAAGTACTAGTTAAATAAAATAATTAAGGACCCACGTCAAGTGTATCATCATATTTAAAGATGAATTTTAATTGGGTGGCGAAGTTGCAAACTGTGCCCGCCATGAAACCAAAGAGCACCGCGGCTGGAGAACCAACAAATCCGGAGCCAGGGGTGATGGCGACGAGACCAGCAATGGCACCAGAGCAAAAGCCAACAGCAGACCATTTGCGCTCTAGGCGCCAATCCTACCAAGCCTCGTTAGCATGATACAATCTAATCGTATAAAATAGACCCACCCAAAGCATCCAGGTCAAACCACCAACGCTCGCTGCCAAGTTGGTGACGATGCAAGCCTGTGTGGCACGATAATTGGCAGACAATGCCGAACCGCCGTTGAATCCAAACCAACCGAACCAAAGAAAGACGGTTCCCAGAATAACATAGGTGGTGTTGTGAGGCTTATAAGCAAGTCGCTCTGTACCATAACCACGACGCTTTCCGAGATAGAGTGAGATGGCCAGTGCCGCAGTTCCAGAGGAAATGTGGACAGGAGTGCCACCAGCGAAATCAAGGCCACCCAGAACGGCGGACCATCCATTTGGGTTCCACGTCCAACATGCAATAGGGTCATACACCAATGTCGACCAGACGAATACGAACACGAGGAGCGGTCCGAGACGGCTACGTTCTGCGACTGCGCCAATAGCAATCATTGGGCTGTGCAACTTCAGTGTAAGCGACGTCATCCTTTCGTGTAGAGCGACCTACGTAATGGCAGCGAACATGAGCTGGAAAACACAAAAAACTATGGCAGGCACATGTGTACTGGCGACGGATGGCTGGTCGAGTACGTTCATGAGACCGAAGTGGTCTGAGACTGGGTGAGATTTAGGACCAAGCCGACTACGAGCGACTCACTGAGGTTGCCAATGTATCTGCTAGCGGTTTCACTGAACGCCAAAGAGTACCCCCAAAAGAACCACTAGCGGTCGGTTGGTATTTGCCACTCGCATCAAATCAACTTGCTCACCTGGAAAGACACCACCGCCACGGTCATCATGCTAAGGTAAATCATGCTCAAAGCGTTTTTCCTCCGCAAGAGACCAGAGTAAAAAAAGCCAACACCGGGTATCATGATCCATACCAAGGCGGTTGAAGCCAAAGTCCAAGCAATATCGCCAAGGTTATATACACCAGATGCGGACGACGTGGACCACTCAAGGTCTCCGGCTTCAGCGACGAGTCAATAAAAGCTGTACGGAGACTTCGAGACCCAGACTTACACGAATCGTAGGTTACGTTTACCATCTTAAAGGGGTCTCAGCGACCAGGTAGTGGAGGTAAGAAGTATTCCAAGAAAAGTGGAAACTGGGGGGGATTGGCGGGAGTGTTAATAAAAACCAAGCTGGCGTGATATACCCGCGCGGTGTGTGAGATTTGTACCTTGGAAGCTGTTCCGAATGGGTAAAGGACCCTTGGCGAGATAAGGAGTCTTACTAAGCAAGAGAGGAGATCTGCTATCATCCAATGAGCGGCCGCGAATACTCCAAAACATAAAACACGTGAAGCGGGTGGTTATCATGTCAAAGACCCTTTGTTTTTGCTAACATTGATCAGTGGCGAAGCAAGTTGACAGGCACCACGAACTTACGTGTGATAAGAGATGCTAGTAACCTGTCAACGTCACTTTCATTTCCGACGAAACACTCGGTCATTTTCGGGCGAGGCGACGAGGCTTCCTCGAAATCTGATCCACCGCGCAACACGATAATAATCAGCCAGGATATTTCTTTCGCTGTCGCCTAGCACATCAACTTGGGCGGCGACCTGAATCGCGGTGGCAATTTGCTTTACACAGCCATAGCCATCCGATGCAACTGATCTCGATTTGAACCAAGTGGCCGAGGCGGTGATTCTTTTCGTGGCATTTTATGCGACTCGTCCTGCGACATCGGAGCCACGAGGGACAGGAAAATTAAATCGTTCTTACCACCACTTCTCCTAGAGATCCCTGCTTCCACAGAAGCTATTTCCTTTACTTTTTCGTGAACAGAAGTGAACAGATTTGGACTGCATCGGATGATGAATTGATTCAGGCTTACGAGGAGCGACCCGGTCTAATAATGCACAGCATCCCTTCCACAACGCTCTATTAGTAATAGATTTGTTGTCGTCCTCGCCATTCACTAGTCCGATACTAGGATCCGGTGGTCGCCTCGGTTTCACCAAACGAGAAAAATTGTGGATAAAAACAAGCAAAGTGAGTCAGGGCTGGCAGCTGCGGCGTGTCCGAAGGGGGATGTGTGTTTGCGTTTGTTTGGCGTAGTAGGAAATCGATTTCCAAGTTACTACAAGTCCAAGGTTGTTCGATGTCCACCACCATTCTTGGCCCGGTGAGGCGGTATGTGCCCGCCAACCTCTCTAATTTCACGAAATGTTCGGTGTTGGCAAAGCAAATTCACGTATCACAACCCAGTTCGTCCTTGTTCATCGAGTTTTGCAGAGACTCCAAGTAACTCACATACAGCTCAACGCGCCGAAGATGGTGACCTCTTCAGCATTCCAGACCAACCCGTATCACAACCAGCTCGCAAGAATTCGATAAATTCACCCGCTAGATACTCAGGCCCCCGGGAACGAAAATTTCATGAACTCCTTCAGTTTGTGAGCGACCGTACTGGCAAAGTAAAAGTTGTCAAGGCAGGTCAGGTCCGTGCTACGGCTTGGTTGCGCCTTTTCCAGCTTGCGAGCAAGGCCGAACACCTCGAGGCCATTGCAGAGACATTTCCCCGTTGGAAGGAATCTGGGAAATTGTTTACTCCGCTCGACATTGAGATGTTCATTCGTACGTCGTGTTGACTGGCGAGCCACGCCTTCATAGACACTCACCATATTTCTCCGCTCACTTTATCAGGTCGATGCACGGAGCTCGACTGTCCTCTGCTTGCGCTGAAAGTTTTGGCGGACCACCCAAAGTATAGTCTCCCATTATCGTCTTTCCCTGCAGCGCGTACCCTTCTTCACTCTCTGTACCGAAAGTATCCTCTGGAGAACATGATTGCAGCGGTATCGTTGTTCGGAATCAATAATCTTTCGCCTGTCACGGACGATGCCGCTAGCTGCGCCATGCTTTACGCCGCTTGTCTACGGAGCAAGAATAAACACGCGTCTTTACTCGGGAAAGATATCCGAATAGCTCTTCAGAAGCTTCTGAGAGACACTACACCTGTTTCCGAGCCCAAGGAGAAATTTCTGCGCGCCCGCTACTCGGTCAAACCTGAAATATGGCTATTGGAGGCGCTCAGGGAGATAAAGGAGATAAAGAGAGCCCGAGGTCGTGGATCTTGGTGGATAACGGAGTGGATTGCTAGGGGCGAGGGCCGTGCACTCCCACCGTTGTCTGAACGCAGGTACCAGGGTAGCATAAAAAAGCGTTCACAAGAAGTATCGGAGACCACACCGCAACAATTACACGCGTAACTGTGACTATCCATACGTTCTTTATCTCTAGACTGCTCATTATCACTTGTTTTTAGCCATGTCTCATCTCTTGGCATATATGAAATTAGAGTTCCAGCTGCCGCGTGAAGGTGCGTGGTGTCGGAGACTGAGACGGCTAACCGCGATAAGACAATGTCACCCCAACACCCTTTCCGTCCGCGACGTGAGACAGCGTCGCACTCTAGAACCCGTTCGCTTATTAGTCTGTCAAACTTCGATTTTTTCATCGGGTCAGATAGGAAATGCCGCGCTATACGGGTACACTACCTAAGACCTCTCACGCGTACACGTCTCGCGATAACGAAGAAGACGAACGTCGATGGCCCTCAACTCGTTCGTACTTCACTATTACATGTAGTGATCGATGCCAAGGTACTTTCCGAGGATATGCGGCTCAACGCTCAACAACTATCCCTGATTCAGACGCCCGATGAACGAATCGATGATCAATGATTGTTGCGTATAATACACGTGGACTTGGTGACCCTTAACGCGACGCCGTACCCACGGCAGCCCTGATTCCATTTTTCTGGTGCGCTGATAAGGGTCATGATCAATACTAGTGCATGACGCAGCATGATGACTGCCGTTCCGAGGAAAATGCCACCCACGCCCATCTGCGATAAGGGTTTGCGAACTGTCGGGGTTGCCTTGGTATCCAGCAGTGGCCCTGGGCAACGTAACCTATTCCAACAAATGACACAGGTTCCACAATTCGGTTAGATAGGGAGGGAGATCGCAACAAGTAGACTTTGTTGCTAAACATACCGGGTGCCTGCTTTCAAGGTACGCACAAGACAAAACGAGTCGGGTGACACTGAGATAGGTTGTAGACAGGAACATGAAGGTTTACTGCCTCCAGTTGGAGCGCAAGGCGCAACTGGTTGGCAAGGACAAGGCGTCACCTTACCTAAGTCATTAGTGGATTCCATCAGATGTTGGTGTCACATCTGGCCACCGTGGTCCGTTCTGCGGGTCGTCAGAGGTTTGTTTATCAATGACTCGCTCATCTTGCAAAACAAACTTGACCAAATCGACAGGGTTTCCGTGGAGTTGTAAAGCCGCAGTCCGATCCTATCAAGGCAAGGAAAGAGCAATATTTGCGTTCTAGCACTTTGACAAATATAGCTACACCCCTCGGCGGAGATGTATGAATTCATTCCACTTGGATCTAACCATGTTCTGTTTTCCGGATCATGTCGATTTACGCTGCTGACCCTGGTGCTCATTGTTTTGTGCTCACACGCACAGCCCAGCAGGGTGGAGGTTACAATTCCAATCTCAGGGCTGATGGCACGCGCGGCACCGGGCAAACACTTGAAGAGGAGATCCAAACTCGATCCAGTTGCGCAGCCTCTTTTATCAGCTTTATTGTTTTACAATGGTTATCTTTTGGACGCTGGTGGATTGTTGCCAGGTGCTCCAAGACGTTCCCATTGCAAGCAAAGGTGACATGTGCTCCTTTCAGATCTTTACGCCATCCGTCTACTCACAAGTGACTCGATTATCACCGGCATAAGGGCTAATAACCGTTCAGTGCGGTCCGGTGGTTTCCCACAGTGCTTCCGTCCATTGCGCATTGGATATCTCCTACTCACCATTCGACCACTCTTGCACCCGCACGATCCCCAAAGCATCAAACTCGCATCCGAGTTACCTAAGGAACACAAGAATATCTAGGTGTTTACTGGGATCAAAGCAGGAGCGAGATGGGCACGTTACTTGCAGGAACAATTAGTCTGATAAGTATGATCCATTGAATGCATCGTACAAGTGCTTTGATTCTGATGGACCTGTAGAACATATTTAGAGCACAAGGGGGTCAAAACGGGGGGTGATAATTGCTACAGGACACGAGCCTGAGCGGCGTGAGTGCTAAATCTTCAACAAGGCAGGCGTAATGTCAGCAACTCTGCCTCAGTGAAAGCTTAAGATAGATGAGTACGACAAGTGTGGCAGACTCGATATGGTAGGGTACTGCGCAAGGGCCCCACGAGGTGTAAACGAGGCATGGAGGTAGCTTGGAATCTGGCATTTGCTACTAGCTAGACTGCTAGACTCCAGGGTAACAAAGACTATAGTGCCTTCAGCACACTGTACAACAGGTAGCGTTTCCGAAAAGTTGTGGCGCAAGATTTCTGCTTGACACCAGTGTTTCACTCAGAGTGTCTCTCTGTCTAGCGGTACCTCCGGAACGGAAGACTTTTATTGGAGTTAGTGCGAACGGGTGGGTGTTCAACGTTCATTTTCAACCGCGATCCAGCCTCATGACGGTCGGTGTTAGGACGATGTCAACTCTCATCAATATCACTGAGGATGGAGTTCCGCCTCCGCCCGATCTCACGAATTTCATTGTCAGGGCCGACAATCAGTACCCGAGTGGTGGGAGTTTTGGCGATGTCTATAGATGCTGGTACAACTGTGATACAGGTGCCCAGAAACAGGTTCGGATTCCGTGCATTAGTACACTGCTTGCATGCACAACTTCTTTCCGTCAGGTCGCAGTGAAAGCCTTCAGGTTCAAGCTCATCGGTGGCGATGATAGTAGCAATAGATCCAACAAGGTAGTTCTATTCTATCCATGGGCTTGAGAAAGCTGGGCTCACAAACTTCCTCTTGTCAGATGATTCGTCGTGAACTTGGAATTTGGAGGAGGCTCAACCACGAGAATATCGTTCCATTTTTAGGAGTTGCATACGGGTTTGGGATGAAGGATTCCACATCGTTGGTGTCGTTGTGGATGCCTAACGATACTCTTCTCAGGTTTCTAGAAAAACATGATCATGAGCTTGAGGTAGGACACCGCCTTCAATTGGTGCGTCCTCGGAACGATTCCGTCTTCTCTCAGTTCCTTATCATGTATGGCGTTGTAGCTATCGGACATTGCCAATGGATTGCATTACTGTGCGTTGCTTCTGTCATCATCGAGGACTGATAAGACAATTCGATATAGTACATTCGTTTCCTATTCTTCACGGTGACCTGACTTGCGTGAGTCAATAGTGAGCCTTCAGTTGCCTTTATTCTAATGTTATTGCAGAATAACGTGCTCATCGATTCAAATTGTACTGCGCGGCTGGTTGACTTTGGCTATGCCTCATTAGTGGGGAATATTCCTGAAGCTTTGGACCACCTTGCAATGTCCTCCACACGACCAGGAGCAATTCGGTGGGCGGCACCAGAACACGTTTTGCCACAAGCGGGATTTCAAAAGACGACGAAGAGTGATATTTACTCTTTTGGATGCATCGCTCTTCAGGGAAGTTTCCTAAAGAAACACAACTGGTTTTTTTTTCACTCCCATACAGGTATTATCCGGAAAGAAGCCATGGTCAGAGATTGAGAAAGAGAGCAATATTTTGCTATGCATATGGAATGGCAAAAAGCCAGAACGGCCAAATTCTCGTGCGATAGACGACCGTCATTGGGACTTGATTCAGCGATGCTGGTTGTCAGTACAGGAACGACCATCAACTGAGGAAGTAGTCATATCCGTTCAAAAATTCCTGCGCTCCTGTGCACAACCAGTTTCTTTTTGCCACCTATTCTGGCCCCCAATGGCAAATCCCTATTCGTTGAACAGCTCAATTATGTGCGTGATATTTAAGAGTTCTCAATATCTTGTCCAAATCGAGTTGGTTGTGCAATCCAAATCCTTTGGTTTTGAGTAGCAGCTCACATGAAGCTGTTGCTGACGCCACCAGAACCTTGTCTGAGGATGGCAACGGGGAAATTCCGTACGTGTTTTCCTAAAATTACAATGTCCTCTACAACCCTGCCTGGCCTACAGTGAGTCAAGCGGTTCACCATTGGCTCCGCTTGACCTAGTCTTAAATGATGACTTGAACTATAATGTCACCCGCGGTATCATTTCTTCTGACAGCAGACCCAGGGATGACGAAAATAATAATGTCATGATCACGTATGTACTTTCGAAAATCTCTTTATCTTGCTTATCGTGTACCTCGACGATTCAGAATGGGGACCTCCGAACCAGTTCAACCCATACAGTCACTTCACTCCGTAGGATCAGGAGCGCAATCTCAGCGGGAATACGTTGATCACATTCGAAAAGCATGCTCAAAGTGGGCTAACTGGACTCCTTCCATTTCGATCGAGGTCCGTCTTGTCTACCAACTGACTATTAAATTTGTATCGGAACGACCCTCCTGTTGTGGTCGCCAGGTGGGAGAGTATGGCGAAGTCGACAAGGAAACAGGCGAATTGAGAGCCTTTGGTTCCATTTATGATCCAGATTTCCAGGTAGAACTGGACAAACTTGGGCGTAGCCTCCGCTTAGTCGATTATCCACTGCAACAAGGCGATGTTGAGGAGGACATCATCATCGCGTCTGAAGGCACCAGGCTAATAGATTTCTATTCAGCCGAAGTGTGCGTAATTTTGTTAATGCTGGGTGTCACATTTTCATTCGACTCTTGGATGTACACACTAGTGGCATAGGTTCGACGAGCAAATCAGTAAAAAGACATTGGCAGTTCTACCGCCAAAAACAGGATTCTCTCCTTATTATGCATCGTCCTCGTCTCAAGTTCCTCCCGCGCAGCGTTGCCCTGGACACCCTGTATCGGGTCCCTAAGCTCAAAGATAAATTGCTTGTCACAAGCGTTCATACCTGTCCCGCATTTTTCATGTACACGTCCAACAAAGGTAGATTCACATATTTCTACTCAGGTCACGAATATATTATTTGACGATTGTTTCACCATAGCTAACGAGATTATTTCTGTTGGACTTGTAGAAAGTGCTGATGGCGATGCTTGGTGGACTGACGCTCACACTGGGTTTGTCAGAAATGGGGCAGGCAATCATTGTTATACTCCGCTCTATACGATAGAGCGTCCAACTGGGTGGGTCAAGCGATTGTTCAGTCGTTCACGTGCTACGTCCAAGATGTCTTCTGGTCCCATCCCCACTCCGCACGTGCAACGTTTACTTTTACAAGCTGCCAGTTCAACCCGTCGTCGGCACAAGCGAGACATTAAAGAATACTTGAGTATTTGGAAGTCGTGGACCCATACCAATAGTCCGGATTCTGGCTTGATTTTTAATCACCCTAACCCCCCGGTGACCCGGGAACGGGCACTTCCTGAACACTCTCAAGCAGTCCACGCTTCGACTGCGTTTCCGCCATCCTGGACGCGCCGCGCCGCCTCTCTCTCCCTCTCTCTCGCTGACTCAGACATTACCGAAGAGGCACTGATTGACCTTCGTGCCTCCGTTAACGGTGATTTGGAGACAGGAACGCTCAGCACCACACGTGATGACGTCTGGTTCGGACGCCCTCTAACTGTGGAGGCACTGGAGGGGTCCGAGGGGGGCAGTGGAGTTGGATGTGTGGAATAGAGGAATCTATGCTGGAACTCGATCGTGTTGTTTGCAGTCATAGTCATAGTCACGACCCTAGAATTCATTTCTTGACATCTAATTAATCTACTATACTCCTCAGCCCTTCAGCTTCAGCACATTCAGCTTCGACTAGAAAGTTCCCACAGTAGTCTCCGGTTCGTCCCCCGTGCGTACCGGACTCCCCTTCTACTCACCACTGGATTTTGACATGACCACTCACGCACTCGCACAGGCCTTGAAAGCATCCAAACCCGCCTTCGGTGCATGGATCACCCTCCCTGGTGCAATCAACGCCAGGACGGTCGCACAGTCGAGCCCACACCTGTCTTGGGTTCTGATCGATTGCGAACACGGACTTACCCCGCTCGTTCCTGGTGTAGCAGAGAGTATCCAGGCGATCGCTGGACTCGGGAACACCGCCCCGAGCACGCTCGTGCGCATTCCCGCCACGGGCACGAGCACGAGCACCTCGTGGCAGATCAAACTGGCGCTGGACGCAGGTGCGAACGGCGTTCTTGTGCCAATGGTACGTGAACATATCGACGCACGCGCGTTGTCATTCCTTTTGGTGATTTGAATCACTGATCGGTGCATGATCGCAGGTCTCGGATGCAGCCAAGGCAAAGGAGATTGTTGCCGATAGCCGTTTCCCACCGCGGGGTAGACGTGGCTTTGGAAGTCCATTCACTCACACGGCATGGGGGATCAGTGCGGCAGAGTATCTCACGTCTGCGAACGAACATATCGTGGTCGTCGTCCAGATCGAAACAAGGGAAGGCGTTGAGAATGTGTCGGAGATCGCCGCTGTGGATGGCATCGGTCAGAACGTTGGTGTCCGACTTGTCATGGGCTGAGCGTGATGATAGATGTCCTCTTCATTGGACCGTATGACTTGTCGTTGTCCCTCGGTTATCCTCCCCCATCTCCGGATCCTCATCCCGACGTGGAAAAGGTCATTCAGCATATCCTACAAGCTACACACGACAAGGGTAAGAAATGGTGCGTCCCGTAGTCTGACGTGGTGATATCAATGCGTACTACATGCTATGCGTATAGTGCCATCTTTTGCTCTACAGGAGCGCAAGCGTCCAAACGCGCCAAAGAGGGTTTCGACATGGTTCGTCGATTATACAGTGCACATGTTGGACTAATGCATGTGGCAACACCAGATCAACGCCACCTTGGATGTGAATGCGCTCTCGGAATCAATCTCTCGCCACTTGAACGAAGCTATCAGTGGCTGATTGTGCACATGGTTGTCCGGATATTGAAACAATCAGACGAGAATAGATGTACCACGGAAATTAGGAGTACTTTTGTTAGACCACGCCCGGATCGGTCTCATGAAGGTGCCATTGTCAGTAGCGAATACATGTGTACTTTAGTTCAGTGTGAACCTACCGTTGGGGGGTTCGTCCGATTTGCATCAATGCCTTAGAACGGGGGCAGTCTCTGTTTTTCCACCGTCAAGAATCGCAACGCATTGGTACACACTTGCCCACCTCTTCTTGTATCAGGAGATTGATGACGGCGATCAATTCATGTGTGCGACCGGCCGAGTTTCCGACGGCTACAGTAACAAAACCTGGTGGCAACCTCGCGCAAACACGTGAAACCACGGTTAGTACAGGCTAAAAGGGAAAATGTGTGTACACACCTTAGCTCACCCACAATTGGGCTGACAAGGCAATCAGACAAACACCCCGAATGAATACTCTCCTACCTCTACATCCATCCGGTCATTGGCGACATGAAGTATAGATTTAGAAAACTGGGACGCGTCGGATTCCGTAGCACGTGCCAGCCCACAAACATGATGTGGGGGGGGGCGGGATGAATCGAGGATACACCTGTACTAGCGGTAACATGCCAAGAAAGTAACCAGTTGTGCAGCCAAGAAGATTCGCCCGCGAATAGGTCAAACATACGATGACTGGCGAGCTTCGTCGACAACAAACGTCAGCGGGGCGCCATCGCAACTCTGTTTGCTGTCGTGTCCTGTGAAACAATCACCCACGAACGCATCTGACACGTCAGCGGCACTTACGACCCTCCAGCGTTCTTGTGGAGATAGTTTCGTTGCTCTAATTCCGCAGTACAGCAGTGAACCAATGTGGGGAGCTCAGGTCCATCCCTGCCAGTGCGAGCGCTCTAAAAGCACATGGAACCGTTGCCGTCGGGTCCGATGGCGAGAATAGAAATTCACAGGTGGTTGACGCCAGGTGATAGCCAGTCCAGGATGGCACGTTGTGGGTGGCTGATCCGGAGAATCTGGTGCGTAAACATCTTGTAGTGAGCATAGAATGGCACGCTTAGTCATAGACGTCTCGTCCGCTTGCAGATGCTAATAATTGTATCGCGTGCTTTTGGACAGGCGGCAATCAAACACACACGCGGAACGAGTATATGTTTGTGTTGTCGATGACGTCGAGGATTGTGGAGGGAAAGCGGAACTACTCTCTTGTGTACGCAGTCAACGATAAGTGGGAGCACGTGTACCCGTGGGAACATTGTGTTAGTCAGCAGGGCAGGGGCGACGAGACTCGTTCAACGACGACGGTTCCCGCCCACCCTGTCAAGGATGCCACCACCACCGTTTTCGTCGCCGCACAACCAGCCACCGTTCCCTGCCCTTTACCTGTACCCCCTCAACGAGACCTTTGTGCCAAAACACATCGCTCTCATTGGTGGTCAGCGCGTCAAGATTGGCCGTCAAACCAACGCTAAAACCGTACCTGCTGAACGAAACGGCTATTTCGACTCAAAAGTTCTCTCTAGGCAACATGCAGAAGTCTGGGAGGACAGCGGAAAGGTATGTTGCACTGTCCATGTCGCTTTCTTCCTTTCATCCCATTTCACCAGATCTTCATCAAAGACGTCAAGAGCTCCAACGGCACTTTTATCAACGGCGAGCGTCTCAGCCCAGAAGGTGTCGAGTCCGAACCCTTCGAACTCAAAAATGATGATATCGTCGTACGCTTCTCTTTACTTTTTCCCATCTCACTCTCAATCGAGTCACACGTAGGAATTCGGCATTGACATTATCGGCGAGGACAACAAAACGACTATCCACCACAAAGTCGCCGCTCGTGTCCTCTGCATATTCACGGAGGAGGACGCTCATGATGCCGCACGTGTAGAACGGATGCAGAGCCCGACGAGTCTCGTGGGCAGCTCTCAGCCAAGCACCTCGGGTGCTTCTCAGTTCTCGTTCACACATGGTCAACCGATTCCTACGGCGCAGCGTCGTCCAACACTGCACTCTCAAGCACTCGGCGGGATGGGTGGGATGGGCGGTAGTATGCGTCCCCCAGGTAAAAGTGGTCTCAGCTTCGATCACATCCTCAGCCGTTTGCAAAGCGAACTGCAGAAAAGTCGCGATACGGGTGCTGAGCTACACTCGTTAACGACTGCGATGAGCGACATTCATGACACCTTGGGCGGTGCCATGGTAAGTCGTACCACCCTGTTCGAGTGACTTCTTATTCACGCCTTCTTTCACAGCCACCCAACGTTCCGCACTTTCCTTCCAACCTCCCTCCTGTTCGACCTCCACAGCCACAGCCAGTCCATGAACCGGCCCAACCAGTCGACGCCGGATCTGTTCCGGTCTCTCTACTCAACGAGCTCCGTTCCCAACTCCACGAAACCCAAGCCTCTCTGGCAAATCACGTCGACAAAGTGCGCGCCCTCGAGGACATGCTTGCCGAGCACGAGGCCATCAAGACGGAGGTCGCTTCCTTGCGCGACCTCATGGATGAACGCAAACGCGAGCTCGAGGTGTCTCGACACGCAGCGGGTTCCCCATCCGGACACCACGATTCTCAGCATCATGACGACTTGCACAGTGTGAGCTATCGAGTGGATGACGACGACGGGTCCAGCATACACACAATCGTTCCGCACGGCTTGGAGAGAGTGGAAGAGGAGGACGAGGATCAATTGGTTCCTGAGGATGAGGATGACGAAGACCGTCAACGCCGTCGAGAGGAACTTGGACGCCCGCGGACCCCAGAGCCCACTGGAATGGGTATCCCGGAGGACGACGAAGATTCACCCGAGATGAAGCGCAGACATCGGACTTCGTCACCGCTACATCCACCACACGAC
>JBBPTN010000268.1:0-25958 GCA_038094075.1 Xerocomus spinulosus | reverse complement strand
AACACTTTTCAAGACAGACTAACCTCCATGATGACTCGATAGTCCAGACCGAGCACGTAGTCTGTGATGGGTAGCAAGGTTATGTTCCTTTTCTCAGTCACTAACTAGAGGCAAGTAAGCAAAACACTTTTGTCGACACTCTTCAGTGGTCTTCAATGCCTCAAGACTTTTTGACAGACCTCCGTTACATGACCTTTTCCGCTCTTTACCATTGCACCACACTGGTCTGTTACTATGCATTAACTCACGCTGCGCATTCATTGACAGAGGCATGCGACAGCACACGGATGCATTGGATCTTCGACATCGATCTGGAAGGGGTGGTGGACGACTCAGACTCGCGCACAGCGATGAATACATGCGCCCATTCATGAATGCGGTATACAGCTCCGGGCCTCGTGCAAAAGAAGTTGGACACACCCAGAGTCATGCGGTCGGTAGCCAGACCCTCTTTTGAATAGCTCACTCCACAATCGTGGTCTGGCCGAGGAGAAACACCACATGTCCAAGTGGCTAGGCATGCACGTTGGTGCGAAACCGCCCCATTGTCCAAGTCCAGGCCGGATCATGAGCACATGAGCTCCAATCGATGCAGAGATGGCCGAGCGATGAAGACCAAGATGCCTTTTCTGCATAAACGTGTTTCGAAATCGACCACCCCAGATCCTGTCCGTGCCTTTGGTCGCTGTCATGAATCGGCCTCTATTCCCGGATGGTTTCCCACAGGATGGATTCACGTATATAGTCGGGTGCTGGGCAGCGATCACTATCTCTTCAGCTCGCGATGGTCTTCTACGCCTACCTGAAATATGTCAGTGACATTATTCACCCAATGATCAGACGCACGCTGACCCACAGGTTTGTTGACAACACAGAGCAAGAATGATAACGATTGGCGATACCTCGTCACCTTTGTAGATCGCGAGGCTGCCAACGAATGGTGGCGATTGCTATCCGCGCCTTCTAGTCCATACGTTGCAAAGATCAAGCGTATTGATCCTCAGTTTTATGTCCACACGGACCGCAATGTTATCTACTTCTTTTCCAACTCTTCTTTGCCGGATGCTAGCGAGTTTTACGAGAAAATGTTCATTACGCAGGTCCATGATGGAGGAGGAAGGGAACTGTCTGTTGCTTTTCCCGCCAAGTTCACGGACCACATTAGTGGTAAATGGTGCGTTTTGTGACACGTGGCCCGCTCGTATTTGACGAAATGTTTTCTCGAAAGGTACTTTATTCGGTCCCAGGATGACCCCCATAGGCACTGGTACCTTCCTGAGGGTGGCGTTTGTCTGGTCTGTGGAGGCCTAGACTGTCACAACATCCACGTATCCACCCAGTACCGCACTAGATTCTACATTCAGGTTCACAACGCCGGCATCCACGTTCCCAAGGACTTTGTCATCATCGGGTCGGACCATATCACGATCAGTGCCTCCAATGACAGTGTCCTTCGTGTCAATGATGCGGGGGAACTCGTGGCCACAAAGTCTTCCAAGGTCCCGACCCCGGATATGCTGTTCTTGTTTAGTGACTTGAAGGATAGGTTTGTTACCCGCGTGCACAAGTCCAGTAACACGCTGTATGAGTACGTGAAAGCAGTAGACAGGGGAACGGGCGAGGAGTGGGAACTGAGCAACTGAAGTAATTGGCTCATAATCATGTACGAATAGTGTGTTGGAGACTGTATTGAGCAGAGGTCCTCTCATCCAAGCAACCCATATCACTGTCTCGGTTCGTGTTCTAACGACTTGGATTACAGGGCTGTAATTGTTACACTGAGCCATTGTTCAGTTGAGCCCCGATCACTGCATCCAAACCGAGGTTGTATGGCCCGGGTTAGTCAGCAAATGATCATGCCTCCGTTCACTGTCCTCCGCAGATCCGTCTGCACCGTCCCCGACACGCGCGCCCTCCTCCGCGCCGTCCTCCGCGACACCGCCCAACCCGTCGCCGTCGTCACCGCCCTCCTCCCCGCCCCCGACACGCCCACCTACCACGGCGCGACCCTCTCCTCCTTTACCTCCATCGCACTCGACCCACATCCCCTCGTCGCCTTTTCCCTCCGCGTCCCCTCCCGAATGGCATCCGCCCTCAACGCACACACAAAAGCTGGCACATCCACATCGACGCACCTCGTCATCAACCTGCTCTCTGCTGCCCAACCCCACCTCGCAACACGCTTTGCGAGACCGGATTTATACCCGCGTCCGTTTGCAGACGCGCGTGTGCCTTTTGTGACCTCCTCAGACGGCCTTCCTGTACTCTCGGGGACGCTTGGCGCGCTGTCGTGTCGTCTTGTCGGGCCTTCGTTACCACTCGCGCACGTGTGTGATACCCCGTTGGAGGGAGAGGGGCCACAGTCAGGAGAGTCGGGATTGGCCTCGGAGCTGTTCATCGCGAGCGTGCTCTGCGTCGAACGCGTCCCTTTACCCGAACGTGAACACACGTCGCCACTCGATACGTTACCCCTGGTCTATCACCGACGTCGGTATACAACCGTAAGAGAGCAGACATTGGATGCTTGACATGTATTCCTGCTAGATATATACACCACACCCGATGATCATCTACATCTTCATCACCGAAAACAGCGAATCGAGATTGACCCAGCGTCGCCCACATTGGTTCACATACTTGTGAACCGTACCACTCATCGCGCGCAAAAAGGCCTCGTTGGTCGCGGTCAGACCAATGACTTGCTCTAATGTCGTCGCGTCAGTCGAGTTAGCTTGCGAAAAAGAGAACGCGCACCAGAATGAGCACTGCCAGTCGCCGCCTGTTTCGCCTTTTCCGGGTCAAACAGCATCTCAAAGTAGCGCAGCTGATTGTACAGTGCCACGTCTGAATACTCGGACACCGCCGCACCTCGACATCCCGAGCGCACGCAACGACGACCGTACACACCCATCGATCGCGTCCGGTGGCCACACGTCGCATCGTCGCAGACCGTCCATCCTTGGTAATACCGCTCAATACAGGACCGTATTTGGACCTCAAGCTGAGTCTGGAGACTGGCTTGCCCGAATCGGCTGTGGCATGCTGGGCATATTGGACCTGATGGTTGCAAGACGGAAGACTACAACGCTTGGTGAGTTGTATAATGATATGTAGGGTTCTGCTTACCTCTCGCTCCCATATGGGGGAGAACGACATCTGCCCTTGGCATCCCCGACACCGGACAAGAAACGGTTCACAATTTCGGAACCGTTCCGTATCAGACACTTGCGAGTCCAAGGTGGCAAACACAGAACTCGTCTCGTTTACCCCCATGGTTTTGTATCGGCTAGGATCGAGTCCTACGACAGCTTTCAGACAAGGGACTCCAAACCACACCCCACTCACCCAAGCATTCTGCCAACCGGACCCTGTCAGTACCCTCAATTGGGTCGCACAATCGGTCGACCGGTGGCAACACCTGGTTTGCCAAATAGTGCTCGTAATCAATACTGAGCTCGTTGGATGCCGCCTTTTTCAACTCGTCAGGGTGCTTTGCGCGATCCGCTTGAACACTCTTTGAGCTATCCTCTCCAGGACATTCGCAGAAAATGTAGGGAATGACATCCCCGGCACGTGCACTTCCACCCTTTGCTTTTAGGCGCAACGCAACCTGGACATGGGGCTGACTCTTTGCATCAGGATAGTCCTCTGGGTTTTTGCCTAGTCGCTATACAAACCCGTTTCTTAATGTCGTCAAAGACGATTTGCAACATCGTACCTTGAAGATGATGAAATCTTCGACCTTGACCTTGCCAGACCGTACATTGGAACCAATGGTCGTCAGGTACTCGTGGATGTTTTCCACGACAATCTCCGTTGCTTCGCCAGACAAGATTTGATCCAAGACGTACCTGCGGAAAACGCAAGTGAGACAACGCATGGATCGTAGAAAACACCTACTGAGAGACATTTTTCGACAAGGCACAATATTCTCTGCGTTTCATGTCCAGACCTTTGATCTCCGTGGACGTGCGCGAGCCATCTTCGACTTTGATGGCAGCGTATTTCTTCTTCTGCAAAAGTAACAGTCGCGCAAATACACCATCCAAATCGATCTCCAGAAGCTTGTACCGGTCATTGACAGCTTTTTTAAAATCCGCAGAAATCTTGAGCGCCTCGGAGAGCTCAGTGACATTGGAATTAACGAAGACGGAATCAGTATCTCCGTAGACAACCTGAAGAGTAGAATTTGAACGTAGCTCCCACGCATACGAGTGTCCTACTCACATCGAGCTGTAGGCTTTCTGCCAATTCACGGGTGTGCGTCAAGATCTCTCGCCCTTTGTATGTCGTAAGCGCAGCGAGAGGACGGGCGTAAAACCTAGAGTATTCGAACCCAAGACACCCGTACATACTGTTGGCAGTAAGTTTCAGTGCCTGTTGCTTGATATCGTACTGCATGGATACGATTAAGCCTTGGTCGTTGTATATAAAGTTGATTAATTACCTGAAGCAGCTTTGCATGGTTTATCGAACGGTCCTTCATCAGCGACTTGACCTGTCTGCGACGCTGCACGAGCGTGGCGATGAGTCGGGGTAATACACCTTGTGGCACATCGGGACTGGGAGGTTCCGGGATCTTTTCTTCTCCGCCCTGCGAGCACAATCAAAGCCTGAACGCGCATGGAATCATATAACACACCTCGTCTGGTATGTGCTCCACGGTCGTAAAATCGATATTGTACTCTTGAATAATGCTGGGATAAAGCGAGTTGAAGTCCATGACTAGGATATACTTGTCCCACAAGCCACGCTGGGGATCAAACACCAAACCACCCTTGTACTTGTCACGCTTGCTCTTGCTGGTCTTCGTCTCTCCCTCACCGTCGGCGTCATCCGCTTCGGGCTCGACCTTGGGGGCCTTTTTACCAAATGTCTTGTCGGGGCAGATGTACTTTAGCTTGTGGAATTCATGGAGCAGAATGTATTCATTACGTTCCGCACGCCCACCATTCAATGTTTTGTTCCTGAAGAAGTTGTATAGCTTGATATATGCCATTCAAACAGGCACTCACCAAGCATTCCCAGCAAGATTGGTAAGTTGTCTCGTCAATGGTAGTATCTGTACCTTGGACGCAATAGCCATCTGGTAATGAGCATCGAGTTCGCAATGCCGCACAAATGTCATCAGCATATCCGGAGACGAAACGCTTCCGTCAAAATATGCGGCAGTATCGTCTGGATCAATGTCTTGCCGTTCAGATTTGAGATGCGTCTTGCACATTTCGCTCAGAGACCATGTCGTAGACGATATCATACTCTTTGGACAAAACCAATCAACACAAGGTCGGATGAAAATTGGACTAGCGTACCCGAGCGCCATCACTTGCAAGATCGCAGAGCAGTCTCCCAGATAGGAACTTGATATTTGTTCCTTGTCTTCCGATGGGAATCCACCTCGCTCGTCGGAATCGCCCCAAGCGAGACCAGTGATCGACTTTAAGGTCTTTCATTCGTCCCAAAAGGACGTCAAGTGAAACACCTAAGAAGTCATGGCCCACTAATACATCAGGGTCTGCCTTGAATAATGTGGCTATACGGAACAATCAAAAAAGTCAAGATCCAAAAGTAACAGAACACTCGCCAAGAAGACTACTGAGGAGTGCACGCTCATTTCCCACAGGTAATATCATTCCCTTCCCGTTAACCCTTGCCCGCGTCTCAAAGTTGGAAGGGAATCTGTCGAGAGGACGTACAATTGTATGCACTGAACAGGGCAATTGCTCCGGTGGTGTTGGGTCGTCCAAATGCACTGCAAACGTAGATAGAATATTCAATACAAACTTCGTGGAAACCTACCATCCCGCCATATCCGTCCCGAAACACAAACCACCTCGCGCTTGTTTTCGCGGTGGTTCACCACAGCACGAACAACTAAACTCATGATTGTTAGGGGAGGCAGGTCAGGAGCCCCGTCACCCATCGGGATCACATCCTTCGGATCGGAGATGCTTGCTTCGAGCTTGCACCAAGAGATCTGAATCACCTTAGTTAGCGAGAAACGATATAGGTACTGTTAGCTTTCTACCCCTTGATTTTCCACGGTGGCGTTTTTTATCGTTAACCAGCAAGGCCCCATAATCTTTCGCTTCAAAACAAACGACTCGAAGACACTCTTGTTTGTACCAAAGATCTTGGAGATATTCGGAGAGCAAGCACCAATGGGAATCTGCGGCTCTGTGGATATTTAGTCTTACTCCCTACGTTGTATCATCGCTCACCTTCGTACGAATACAAGACCTTCATCCACTCTGTTTCCTTTGGAACATCCTTATGATCAAAGGCGTACTTCCGTGTCACCCAACGCGCCTTCCAGCTTTTGATACCTATCTCCTTGCGTATTCTCTCGAAGTCATTGTAAACGTCCCCCTTCTCGGGAACAATGTCCGTTACCGCAATTTCTTCTTCACCATCTTCGGTCTCGACAACACGCAGCGGGCGAGGCAAAACGAATAAATTGCGCTGGATGCCCTGAATAGACAGGCAGGCCGACGACCAGGTACCAGAAGTCTTGTCTTTCACCTTGCCGATGAGATAAAGTTTACCGCTATGTTCGAGGTAATCCAACCAAAACATGCGTAGAGTACCGTCGTCCTCGAGGGCGTTGATGGACGCCTTGGAGAACGCAGGCTTGGATCCCAGGGAATCCTCAGATACGACAGCTAGGGAGTCGTACACAGAGAGCCACGATGGGGAGCCAAAATCTTCCTTCTTCGGCGTGGCTGGACCACTAAAGAGAAGCTTAGAGCCAGCTTTGACTGGCAGTGGTTCCTTCTTCGGAGGAACGTTAGGTTTGAGCTCTATGTCATCGATATCCATAAAGTCAGCCATATCGACATCTGAGAAATCCATGGACGTGTCGAACACATCCTCTGAACCGCTATGAACTTCCAATTTGCCCATGCGTTCAATGGCAGGAGTCACGGCCGAAGAATTGTTGGTCGTACGCGCCTTTTTCTTAGGGCTCATCATGGATGTATAATCTTCAAAGTCGCTTGATGGGTTAGACGAAGGTCCGTCTTCCGCAACACCGTCGGAAGAGTAGGCGTTATAGTTGTCAGGAGTCTTTCGGTATGGCACTGGAGAAGAGTGATCTGGCGCAAGATCATCGTAATCCGAGACCGGCGAAGGCTTTCGTTTCTTTGATCGCACAGGTGCTGGAATGGGAGCCGTGTCAATGCCTCCTAGCAAGTTAGCCATAAAGTCTTCTTCCTGTTCTGCGGATATAGTCGGACGGTACGCGCCAATGGACGGCCTAACAGCGGGCGGGGGTGGCTTTGGCTTGGCTTTGGTTTTCGCAGACGTTCCAGTCTTCTTCTTCACTAATCAATTTCTGAGTCAAGGAAACAACAGGCAACATGAGAGATACTCACAACTCTTGGGGGTTCGAGTATCCTCTTCGTCTTCATCTTCCTCGTCCGCGTCTCCCTGCCCCGTCCAGTCGTCCATTCCGTTATCCATATACCCGCCAACACCATCGTCAACCACAAAGTCGTCTCTCTGCAGCCTTCCCTTTACGATGCTCCTGTACTGATCCTCAGTGACCTCGTCGTACAACGCGACATCTTCTTCAGCCTGGCGAAGGACGTGTCAGATCACGACCGAACGCGACGCGTGATATTCACACCTTCCACTTCCTTTGCCCACCCTCTCGAGCGCGTCTATATTCTGCGAATTTGTCGACATTACCCTTTGTTCGTCGTGATCGTTCTGCCATCGTCGTCGACGCCGGCCTCGCAGTCGTAGAGAGAAGCGGGTCATTGCACACGCCACAAGCGCGTGCACAAATTCATACTCCGCAATTTTCGGAGATGAAACTATTACCGGCATTCAAGGATGCCGAACTCACACCTGAACGAATGTTGCCATCCAGACTCGTTCGCGGTCTCCGTCCAGCATGGCGTACGGCCAACATTCTCTCTAGGCCGTGTCCAACACGACCAGTCATTTTCCGGGCAAACTTGTCTGCTACACGTCTTGTCAAAACGAACGGTGGACAGACACCGGACAAGATACAGCTCGAGTCTCCAGAGCCCCGTCTTGCTATCGCGTTTACGTGCACAGCTGACGGCTGTAACCATCGTTCAGCACATACGTTTACCAAACGTGCGTACGAGCGTGGAATAGTCATTATCCAATGTCCAAGTTGCAAGAATCGGTGCGAGGGAATTACGCTGTCAGTTTCGGTTGACACTCATCCAGTGACATGAACAGACATTTGATTGCGGACAACCTTGGCTGGTTCAAGGATGATACTGAAAACGGTCGACTGAGAAATATAGAGGACATTCTTCGCACTCGGGGTGAACATGTCCAAAGGGGAACTCTAGACGTGGACGGAGTTGTAGAGGTCTCTGACAGTTGATTCTAGTGAGTTAATAGTTTGGCGCTGTCATGTTCAAACATTTCACAGTTTTTATTTCTTAGCGCGTCGCGATCTACATCAAGAGCACTTTTTCCGCAAACCATGTACGATACTTGCATCACTAATATATTCTGTCTTGAGAATTGGCTCGTGGCTTAACCACGCAGAAACACCGTTATTCAGCACTCGTATCACGAACCCAGAAGGTATGGCCCTCCTACTAGCCTTTGACGCTGCAGTACAACCTACGAGACACCGAAATAACACCATTTTATCCCGTTTGCGGGTCTCCCATCACACCTGACTATATTTTTACTTCTCGCCAGGCTCGAGTCTTTGTGAATGTATCTTTCATCACAATAGACACAGTCATCAAGATTGGAAATCAGTTGTTCTGACGGTTCCTGAACTTGTGACACAGCGGACTATGAAGCAGAGCATACGATGAATTGGTACACATTGGCATGTTGTGAACGCATATCCGAACATAACATCGTCAACCTAGAGCACAACCGTTTGCACAAGGTCTTGCCACCTCGTCCCCGGTGGAAGGTGCGTCTCACTGAGCTCTACCCTGATGAACGACTGCGTAGGAATTCTGTTCCAGTTCTCCTTGAAGCCGCGTTGATAACCCCGGTAAAGGAGAAGAGCTTCGACCAAGTTACCGGAACGCTTACACCGCCCTTTTGAAGTGGAAAAGTTCCACCCACCGAGAGCATATTCCAGTTTTTTCGCTTCATCTTGGCCTTCTGGCGTGAAGTCGGCGAGACAGTCCGCTCGGACCTCGATTCCAAAGCACCTCAAGAGTACCCTTACGTCCGTCTCCCACCTGACGAGTGTCGCAGGAATGACCAAGAGCTTGATTGACAAACCATTGGCGGCAAATGAGACAGGTTCCTCCCGAGTGAGTCCAGCGACGTCGTTACTGCCAATGAAAGCATCTGGGGACAATGGGTAACCCCGCGATCTGAGGCTCAAATCTGGTCCCGGTTCCCCTACCCAGTTGACGGCCTCTGGGCTATTGGAAAAGTGTATGATTTCCTTGAAGAGCCTCGAAAACGCTCGCACCCCACCCTCCCCATACGCGACATCTATGGCGATGCTAAACACCCCCATGAGCGAGTACGCTCTATCCTCTGCCAGCGTCGTAGTACGGTTCGCAGCCCAGCGCAAGCGCTTGCTGATGTGGTAGGAATCGGCGTCATTGGGGCTGAAATTTTGGAGCTCAGGGGGGGAAATCGACGTGGCCCTTTGGATGGCAGCCAAGACATCAGGGGACTGCTTATCGTTTGGCTGATCCGTCAACGGGTCCCATGTTGGCTTGTAAAACTTGAGCTGCTCTGGAGCCAACAGCTGCAACAAGGTCCATCCCCTCTTGAACCAGGTGTCCTGGGCGAGATCTTGGACGGATACCGATTCCGCCAAGTGGGCGATGCAGATGGATGAATTGGCATACCATTTGTACGCCGAGCGGATCGATCGATTCAGCTCTGCGTCACTGTACCTGTCTATGCAGCAGCTGTCGGCCCATGCGTATTCCACATCCCATTCATCGGCGATGTCGCAAAACCTGGCTACGTTGTTGTGTGTAGGCCTGTTTTGAGCAGATGCGAGGGTGGGGACGTCGCCATAGGCAGGCTCTGGTTCGCCCCACTCATCAGCCAAGACGGCGTATCGTAATCGCCCGTGGAAGAAGTCGTGGATATTTGTGTTATCAGTGGAGGATGGGATCGGGCTTAGAAGAGAGGCTTCCAGGTCGTCTGGAAGATCATCCGCAGTTAACGCGGTGAAGATGGGGAGAACATGCTCTAGCACGGTTTCTCTGTTCCACAGCTGGGCGCTCTGCAGATGTATGAGGTGGATGGGCAATTCGTTGAACACATATCGTTTGAGTTCCTCTTGAATACGATCAGAAAGAACGTTCTGGAGCTAGGATGAGATTTATGTAGCATCAGCAGAGAGAAGACCTAACCGCAGCCATTCAGACAAAGGTGGTGGGAGGCAACCAAGGAAGTACAACTCGAACAATATCAATCGATCATATATACCGCCAATCTTTACGTAAGAGCACGTATGCTCCGCTGCCTCACCTCAGACTGGAACGCTAACTAGCATGGCTCAGATTACGCGGATCGCCGGAACTACACCCAGACCGTCTCCCTGAAACCCTCCCATTTCTGCTTCTCGACACCTTCAAGTTTGACAAAGCGTTTGGTACAAACCTTGGCCCATTCCGTCTTGGGCTGTTTGTTCCTTGGGTCGACCTGACGGGCCAATAAAAGCGCTTCGAGAAGGTCATTACTGGTGGGATTACATTTTCGCTGAGAGGAGTGGAAGTTCCAAACGCCAAACGCATACTGGAATTCATCGTCCTGCAGCTCAACGGCGCCGTTGCGCTGACTGCCCAATATACCTGGGGATACGGGGCTCGATCCGAGTGCTTGCAGAGCAGGAGCGCTATCGCCCTTTGCGAGAACTTTGGCTACCAGGACCAACAGGTCGACCCTCAACCCTCGTGGAGTCATAGCCAACTCTTCGTCATTCCGATGGATGGTCCCCGTATCGTTACTGCCATTGAAGCAGGAAATACGAGATGGAAACGCAGAGGAGGTGAGGCTCATCTCGCGCGCAGCCTTCCCTGCCCAGTTGAGCACCTCTGGACTGTTTGAGAATTGCAGTATCTGTTCCATCAATCTCCAGAGCGCGCGCTCTTGACCCTCTCCATAGTCGATGTAGAGACTGACGCTAAAGATCCCCATGAGACTGTATGACCTGTCCTCTCCCACTGTCGTCTCCCGTAGCGCAGCCCAACGCATACGCTTGCTGATTTCGTATTTATGGGTCAGCCGATCGGCTGGGGCAAAGTGTAGTAGGTCGTATGGAGTGATGGTGGTGGCACGTTCAATCTTTGCCGCAATCTCTGGAGACTCCTTGTCATTCTCCAAATCAGTCAAGGGACGCCAATTTCCACCGTAAAACTTTAGCTTCTTCGGGGCCAGTAGCTTCTGAAGGGTCCAACCCCTCGTAAACCAGACATCGTTCTCCAGATCGTCAATGTCGAATGTGTCCCTGAGGTGTACGATGCAAAGAGGTGCGTTTGCATACCAACGATACATGGACCGAATCGACCTCGCATACTGGGAGTTGTCCTTCTTGTTGATACAGCACGTATCTGACCATGCGAACTCCGCGTTGTGGTTTTTGTGCGCGGCTGCACAAAAGTTGCGAAGCTTCTCGTGACCAGGCTTGTCCGATAGCTTATTCTCGCTAACTTCCTCGTAGTCTGGCTCCGCCTCCCCCCAACGATGGGAGAAGATTGCCCACCTGATCTTGTCGTTCACAAAGGAGGCGATATCAGAAGGTTCAGGTTCATCGTCCGAGTCTTGTAGAGACGATGGAACATCATTGCGAGACTCGAGCTCTTTGATAACGGACTGAATGTGGCCCCAGAGCGTCCACTGGTTGCAGAGCTCGATCTCCGGGAGGCGAAGCAGATTGATGGGTAGCTCGTTGAAAATGTACTCCTTTATCATCTCCTTTGCAATCGGATGGAAACCGATCTGACGATAGTACCCTGTGTTAGACTGTGCGTTCTTGATTACGTTCGAATTTATGCATACCTTTGACTTTTCTTTCGTGCCAGAAGGTTTCTTCGTAGAGTCCTCGTTTTTGACATCCGCTGTGGATGGCGATCCCTTGCTATCCTTCGTGTTCTTCGTTTGGTCATTATTTTCGTTTTTCGATGGCGGGCCGGATGGTCCCTTCTTAGCCCCAGTACCCTTGTCCGGCGGCTTCCATGATGTAAATTAGGTTCAGCGCGACGACTAGAGGGAAGGAACTCACCTTGGTGAGTGGCGGAGGACCTGCAACCCCACTGCTGCCCGACTTCTTGGGCACTGTTTTCTGGATCATACAACAAATTGGACGATACATGTCATATCCTGCAACATCTCACCGACCTTTTTGAGTCGCAACATCTAGCAGAATAGAAAAGTTAGAGAGGCTCTCCGATGCGATTACGGCATACAAGCCTTGGACTGCAGAAGATGGTACCAAGGATCTCAAAGGACTTGGGTACCAGACTGACCTGCAAAGCGTGGATGCGGGTGGGTCTGGAATAAAAGAGCCGAATAGCGAACCACCTGATGGTCTTGAGGGCGCTCTGAAGCCCCGTGTCAAGCCGGTCTCCACGCAGTCAGTCGAAAAATTAATTAGCGTAAAAACGTTTTGTTGCTTGGGCCAGAACTTCTAGATTGAGAGGATCACAAGGCAAGCGATAGTAGACGGTATTGAATGAGATTAGGATGCGCAGCCCGAAGATTTGGGAACACACCTGATGTTTCCTTCATTCGGTTTCAGTCACAACTTATCGATCGGAAAAACAGAAATCAATGAAATCCTCGAGGCCTTATCAGAAGAAACGTGTTCGAACATCAGTGTCATGCATGGAGCGTGTCGTCTCTTCCTGATCCAATTGGCGCGTCCGCTCAGGGTCGGCTTTGGTCAAGCCAGTTCCTTCCGCGACCTTCTATCGGCCGCGAGTCGAACATATATTCAGTCGTATGTGGAGACCTTGTCAGCGATTGCCTGCTCTTCGTATCACCCATGAGTCTATTCTACGCTTACCTCAAAGACGTCAGTACTCGTCAACTTGCAAATCAGAGTGACTACTGACCTGGTTTTTCCTCGTGAAATAGTCCGTGTACGATCACGTATACCGATACCTCATTACCTTTGTCGATCGCGAGACCGCTGATGAGTGGTGGCGATTCATATCTGCCCCATCCAGCCCCTACTATGAAAAGATCAAGCGAGTTTCCCCGCAATTTTACGTTCAGAGCGCAGAGAAAATGAATGTCACCACTTTCTTCTCCAACGCCTCTTTGCCCAACGCTGCGAGCTATCTGCAGAGGATGTTTTTCACCTTGCTCAACGACAGAGACGGGAGAATTCTGTCCATCGCTCCGCCGATCAAGATTGTCGACCACATCAGTGGCAAATGGTAAGTTTTCTTGGTGCAACGAACCCCTCAGTGTTGAATAGCATGTAACTTTTTCGATAGGTACTTTGTACGCTCCAAAACGCATCCCGAGAGGTTTTGGTACACCCGCCTCAGCGGTAAATGTCTTGTCTGTAAAGAGGAGGACTGCGACGCTGTCCACGTATCCACCAAGTATCGCACTAGATTTTCTATACAGGTTCGTAACCTGTCCTGCAAGGACTTCCAGGCTCCAAAAGACTTTGTCATCATCGGAGAAGACGAGATATCAATCGCGGCCTCCAAGGACTACATCCTCCGTATCGACGACGCAGAAGAACTGAAGGCGACAAAGGTGTTCCAAATTGCAATTCCAAACCTGCTCTTCCGCTTCAGCGACTTCAAGGATAGGTTCGTGACGCGCACCGAGGAACAGGATAACGGTGAGATCTGGGAGTATGTTATCCCGGTGGAGAGGGGATACGGCGAAGTATGGGAACTGGACGTTTGATGGTGCAGTGGTGCTGGTGCATGGTCGTGGAATTATGATTGGTATTGTGTACTTACAATCATGCAAAACTTCGAGGAGATACGATTGGTCGTCAATTGGTGAGGTTTTTCAACAGTAGCGAGTTCCAGTCAGTCGTATGTACAAAACGTAGAAACTCACCATAACTTGTGCGCCATTCAGGCTATTTCATTGTTCTTTCTTTTGTTTTTGTGATTTGCTCTGAAGTGTAGCGAACGAAGCTGGGTTGATCCAACTTTTGCACGGCAAGCTCTAAGCTCACGCTGGACGCCCTCCTGTACGCTTCAAGGCAGTCTTTTACTCTTATGCCTCACCCGGCGTCTTTGACCCACTGACCAACGTCTTTGAGGCTTCTTCATTGTAAAGGAAAGCTTTGTGCAACTGGAAATGTTGGAACAGCCCTGCGCTCCAATGGCATAACCATTCACAATGAACATCCAGTGGCATGGTAGACCAGACTTTATCTTCCCTTGTAGAATGCAGTGTGTGTTTCTGAAACTTTTCTCTCAGAGAAAATGCATGATCTTGATTCCGATGAATCCCCTTTCTTCGGTTCGCAATGGGCTCTTACGTCGACAAAGGCGAATGGAATGTTATTGGGGCTAACGGCTCTTCTATGTGCCGGTCGAAATAGCTGTCAGCGATGTGATACTTCAAGAATCCTTGTTCGGACTCTCAGAGCGCGGGCGTAATGAGGCAAGTGACAACACCACGGCTATTGTCGTGATATAATCCTGTTTTCGCTAGGGTTCATTTGAGGGAATGGTGGTTCGATATCGTTGCGCCTGGCAAAAGTTGTACACAAATCATGACATTACCTGATTTTGATCGACGAGCGGCTTGGTACGTTCCCGAGAGATTTTTCATTCGTGACTGCAAGACCTGAACTTGTACATGTTCATTCGTATGTGCTACCCTAGCGATGATTCGGATCTGACGGATCGTGTTGTGCGCACTCGTTGACCTTGACTTCTGTGTTGTTTATTATTATCAATGTCCTATTTTCTAGGCTCCCTAGTAAAGGCGAGTGGAATGTTGGTTATTATACAGGAACAAGAGTGGCTCAGCGTGGTCACCACCTCGACGTGAACATCGTACTGACTGGATGTTGGCTCTATAGTGGTGTAAGCGGCCATCTCTCCCTTTCAGGCCCTTGGCAGCAGGAAGCAATCTGAATACCTGAAGATCGTGAATGAGTCCTGTATCCCCATGTTAAACCGTCAAGTGTGCCGGCAGTAGGCGATGGGAAAAGAGCCAATCAAATGGTGGTACAGTATATTTCAGGATTCATTCCTGTGAGCGTCGGCAGTAAGTAACAACGCCATGCAACATCCTCGGTTGTGCCCATTGATGTCTTTGTTGAGATCACAACTGCATACTCGCAACCGTGTGATACGTTAACCGATCAAGTTTATTCAAATCGGGACGGAAGAGACAGTGAACGCGTATAAATACAGTGGTATGTGAGCACAACTCTCTTCAGCACACTAGCTCTTCTAGTTCGCCATGCCTCTCTTCTACGCTTACCTCAAAGATGTCAGTCATTGTCAACCTGCCAGTTTGACTGACTACTAACACAGTTTCCGGTAACGAAACAGTCCGCCAATGATCTGGTTTGGAGATACATCGTCACCTTTGTCAACCGCGAGGCTGCTGACGAATGGTGGCGGTTGCTGTCCGCGCCTTCTAGCCCTTACGCTGCAAAGATCAAGCGTATTGATCCTCAGTTTTATGTTCACGCGGACTACCCCGATGTTGTCAACTTCTTCAACAACACATCCTTGCCGGATGCCAAAAATTTCCTCAACAAGATGTTCTTTACATTGCTCAATGACAGAGATGGAAGGATTCTGTCTATTGCTCCGCCGGCTGACTTCACAGACCACACTAGCGGCAAATGGTACGTTTTTATCATGTGGTCTGCTCGGTGTTTGACGGAATGTTTCCGAAAGGTACTTTATTCGGTCCCAGGATGACCCTCACAGGCACTGGTACTTCTCTGACGGCGGTGTCTGTCCTGTCTGTGGAGTGACAAACTGTCAATACGTCCACGTCTCAACCGAGTACCGTTCGAGGTTCTTCATCCAAGTCTACAACGCCGGCACCCAGGTTCCCAAGGACTTTGTCATCATTGGGTCAGACCAGGTGACCATCACGACCCTCGACGACTACATCCTTCGCGTCAACGAGCCTGGGAATTTGGTGGGCACAAAGGCACCTTCAGTCCCAACCCTGGACACGCTGTTCCTTTTCAGCGGCCTCAGGGACAGATTTGTTACCCGCCTTAGGAAACCGACTACTTCATCCCCGTCCTACGAATATGTCAAGGCAGTGGAAAGGGGTTCGGGCGGGGTGTGGGACCTGACTAACTGAAGGAATAGAATGACTGGAGTAGCAACGGTTCATACGAATGGATTGCGATCGATGTTTAGTTACAGTGCAGAACGAGTTTGAAGAATGATCAGAAACTCGGGGCGAGTTGCATGGCACCGTTCCTTTGTGCGTCAAGGGGCCGGCAGGCCAGATCAACCCTTCGGACATAACGTGAACAGACCGAAATCAATATCTGACTGTATAATGAGCTAGACAATCACAACATCTAAAGGCTGATACACTTTGGTTTGAGTGTACTCCTTTGTGTTGTGTCACTAACGCCTAGCCTCCTGATTGGGCCAAGAAAGCCAAGTGCGCAAAGGCGAAGGGTTCCAACTTGGTTCAGTTCGGTTACGAAAAATTAAATCCCTTTCCAATTCAACAGTCTGCGGACGTTCGCGGCCGAAAAGTTGCCCGTCACGCTTTATTTACCAGGAGTTGGCCAGGCACCATACACATGGCAGCATATGCCGGCATTGGGTCGATCCGAGGATGTGCAGCATAGGAGGGGAGGGATAGTGACCCCTGCTTGAGAAAGCGCCACTGTCAAGTGGGTCTGATGACCAGACCGTGGTGTCTGGCACCGTCGATACCCACGTATCAGTTGTCCCCTTAGACAGTCAGGACACCGCCAAATTGACCCTCAAGTCCAAATGACGCCGCCTTTCCGATTGATGTATCATGCCATGGTTACACTCAGGATCCCTTGAGTCGGGACTGGCCGCTTCCTGAGTGCGCTCCACACACTTGGCAGCCATGTAACATCGAAACGCAAAATTTCATTTGATAGCCAAGAATGAACTAAATAGCTTTCAATGAAACAAAGAATAATTCTTTCCGTGATAGAGCCACTCCATCTGGCACACCATGATATTTCAAAACAAAACCTTCCTGCAACGTGGGCAAAAGTGTTCTCAAAGGAAGGACATTAAGCCTGCCAAGACTGTCGCAAGGACGCTGGAAGCGGCCACCACATTTCTCCCAGCACTTCCAGTAGACGTTGCTGACGCAGACGGGAATGAGGCGGACGCAGTTGCCGTGACATTGGTGCAGTTGTTGGTGGGCACCGTCGCGTTGGAAGAGAGGGTCAAGTCCGCACACTAACAACGCCGTGAAACCCGTGAACCTCTCATGAGCTAAAAGATATATAGGGCTAACCTGATACAAAGTGCCGTCTCCACCGTCATAGACGATCTGAATGGTCACGTTTGATCCATCCTGGACACCAGAGAAACCAGCTGCTGCGATGTCGATTGGGAAGCAGTACTGTCCTTCTCCAGAGGTCTGGAAATACGGAACGACTACCTGATAACCCGACGACGAATTGAAATCCGAGAATGACGTCGGGTCTTGGTCAGTGGAAATGATAACACCCACTGCACGACAGAAAGCGATGTAGTCAGCCTGGTTACACTCTAAGGAAAGGCGTGACAGTTACCAGTCCACTGTGGGTGTTCGCTATTGAGGTCTATCACACCATTGCTGAGGGGAAAGGAAGTACGATTTTGTACCGCATCCGTGTACCCGTCTGTGAGGATGGATGACGGTTTAGACGGTTACCGCTCAGCAACGGTTTATTACTGACCACAAAACGTTGGCTCTGAATCCTCCACAAAGGGTCCTCTTGGTGCTGGGTATTGGAGCTGGAAGTGTGCATTCGCAACAGCAGCGAATGCAGTGAGGAAGATAACAGAGAAAAAGACCATTTCAAAAGTTAGTTCTCAGGAGGAGGTCTCACTCTTCTGGCATGAAACGACGAGCATTTATACCATTTCTGCCACCCTCAGTGTACTGGTCGGCGCACTTGGCGATAATGTGCGAAAAAAAGTTTTTCACTTGGGGATGGCCTTGTTTGGTTCAAAGTCGAGTTTGCGCCAGTTTTTTTTACTGCTTGACAGATTCACATGTCCCTTCATGTCCAAGTCCGAATCCTTCCTACATCAATGTCAGACTGCTTCGACGGCAGTTCCTGACTTGTTCACATGTATACCATTGGTGACCGTTACCGACGACTGTGGACACGATAAGGCGTGACGCCGGTAATCACTGGCACAGAATACTATACAGAATGCTAGCAGTGTTTCACAAATACTCTCTGAATTGCCAAAAAGGCACAAAGTTTTGATCCTATCACGAAGATTTCTTTAACCTTGGTATCGAAAATGTCGCTCAACTTTCCTTTCTTCGACCAATACGCCCAACCAAAACCTCCCCGACACCAAGTCCTATAATGATGGAGAGAATATATGCAGCGTTGAAAGTCCTGTATACGTTCGCTTCAAAAGTTGCAACTCGTCGAAATCAACCCTACTTACATGACAGCCAACATGAGAACGTACGAAAATATTGACTGGATGGCTTCGATTACCCCACGTGAGATATCCCGAGAAGGCACGAATGAAGGCGCAAGCCGTCTACGTGGAGGAACGGAAACATCTTCAGATACTTCGACATTGTCGTCCTTGCCCGAGCGCGACTGAAGCCTACTCGCGGCCACGAGAGCTCTATATCGTGTCAGAGGACGGAAAAGAAGATCGACGATATACGGACTGAGCCCTCCAGCGCAATTCTTGAGATCGTCGATAGGCGGCGAGACAACGCTCAAAAATGCAAAACAGGAACAATCCTACGCAGGCACCGGCTATGGCGCCGTGAGATGACGGACGCCATGCCTTGAAGACAAGGTAGTCCGCGTTTCCAAAGTGTAACCATGGTATCATGGTAATCGATGTCGATGAGCTGGAGTTGGAGTCCATACTCACTCCTTCACCAGGCGTTGAGCAGGGAAATGCGGATCGTGGGACAACAAAAAAGAGGGAGACTTTTATAGCGAAGTAGAATACTGCGGGGTGCAGAGTGAAAACACGTTCACAAATGTGTCAAACGTGTAGCACGCAGACACCCGTTTCAGCTCAAACTCTCACGTACGGCGGCCAATTATCCAATAGTGGCGGGGATACAATCGGATGATAGTCGGAGATTGACATGCCCAGTGGAACTCGGGGAACAGACCAAACTGGTCCAAACCAGTCCATGAGCGCTTGAGTCGTCGTGGGATCATCGCAACGGAAGGCTTGTGTGACCCAGCAACGGTTGACTTGGTACGAGAAAGTCAGGTGACGGTGGGAAGCCAACGGAAGGCTGACGTGACAACGAAGAGGCAAATTCGCGATAACATGACGGGGGCCGAGTATATCTCAGCGAGGTTGGTGAGGAAAAAGAAGGGGGTGTATAGCGCTGTGCTTGGTATGAAGGCATGAGTGGATGACTGATGGCACGAAACAATACAAGTGTTCCGAGGACTACGCTCCCACTTGTGTTGCTTCGTGTCATCTGGAAGAGTGTACATACCCAGAAGCTCGTATCATCGAGGGGAGACTGGTAGGAGATAGAGAGATCGAGTGTTGTGAGTGGAGGATGGTGAGGGAGGAAGAAAGAGATTGAGACGGAGGATGAAATCGGGTGCGGCATTTCTGCTCGTCCAATCGCAAGATGCCGAAATACGCTGATCTTAGCACGTGACTGACACGTGCTGATTTCCGTTGCGTGCCTTACCCTGTTGTAACTTGTCAAGTAGCCTTTTCAACATAAACTATCTCTATTGAGACTGCGCCTTGTTACGACTTTGCAGACAAGGTGGAAATAGGAAGCCCTAGTATGTGCCCGGTAACGTTGTCATATTACTAACTTGCAGGAGCAACGACTGTGGTTTCATACACCGCACTGCAGTGAAAGGCCCCACGGGAGTGGATGGACTGGGAACTTACGCCCGATGTTCCACGTTCAAATTTCGTTGTCGAGTCGACAAAGCGGAAGAAGCCTAGGAACTTTGTTTGTATGTGGGATCCCCTGCGCCATTTCAGCCTCGTGTAGCATCTGCAAAGAATGCAGAAACTAGGTGTGCATTGGATCAGAACAGGACTTCTCTGAGGGTTTGAGGCACTACTTCATTTATGCGTACCTAGTCAGCTTGAAACTTGTTCTTCAGTTTGAGAACCCGAGTGTTCTGTAGTTGACAAACTGCAAATTGCCATTGTTCTCGCTGCTGTCCCATATAACTTGTAGGTTGTTTTAAAAGCAAACTGGTTTGTGTGATGGTATCCAGGATAATTGAGCGACGAGGTGATAGCTCATAGTCCGAACTTCCGAAGCTTTGATCACTGATACTGTTTCACCTATCGTCTTGTCACCGCTCGGTGCAACTCTCAACATATGACCTCCAGAAGCAATGCACACCTCGTATTATATCGGCAAGTGTGGGGTGTGAATGTTGTGGTCCACAACAACGTGAGTCGTAACCGGTCTGACCACCATCATATTCGTTCAAAAGTCGAACAGCTGCGCTTCGCTCCACCAATATCACCACGAGTCTGAGCGCATTCAAGATGGCCATGTCGACGGTGAATGGTGAGTATAACTGTTGCCGAAACACTTATACAGCTTGTGTTAATCTTTTTACAAGATGACTACACGGTCAGAATCGAGGACCGCAATCCCATAAACACCGCTGTCTTCCTGCAAGATAACAAACGAATTGTGGTCGGTGGGGACGAAGGTGTGCTTCATTACTGGGAAACAAAGGCTGGTCGAGAGGTGGACTCAGCTGCATGTGGGGATGGTGTCCTCGCTATTGCCGTGTCCATGGACGGCCAACACGTCGTATGCGGCACAAAGAGTGGGTTGTTGATTGTGTGGGACACGACGACGCAGAGAAAGGTGATTGAAATAAGGGCACATACTTACTGGGTTGCAGCTGTCGACTTCTCAGCCAACTCAAAAACTGTCGGAACCGCTTCATACGACGGCACGGCCTCTACTTGGGATATCGTGACTGGTCAACTACTCGTCGTTCTGCGGAAGAGTTCCGGTGCTGCGTTGGTGGCTCTCAAGTTCTCCGCTGACGGAAGCCGTGTTGCCATCTCTCCCTACGCTCAGGATTCTGTCGAGATCTATGACACTTTGGGTGGAAAGTTACTCGTCAACATTCCAGTTAGGCTCAGCTCGAGTGGTAATGAGCCAACTGTCCCACTCGCTTGGTCAATTGATGACCAACAACTTTTTGCTGCGTCTTTCGACGGCACCATTCAGTGCTTTGACACTTCCTCCGGATCCTTGCTGTCTAAATGGCCAATTCATAGCAGTTCCCAACCTGCGTCAATCGTCCTATCAAATAATGGGAAATTCATTGCAGCTTCCGCGGACTCGTCTATATCATTCTGGGACTCCTCAACTCATTCGCAACTCGGTCCTGTTGTCGCTCACCCCGGGTCCGTGCAGACCATTGCTATATCCTCTGATGACAAGTGGCTTGTGAGTGGTGGAAGGACAGGCGCAAGAGTCATCGTTTGGGACCTACGGAATGTTATCCCAGAATCCCACCGTCTTGACCCCGCCAACCACTTAACGGTTTGTAGCATGAATTTATATCGTTTTCTGTCTTAATCTGATATTCCTGTTTCTAGGTCGCGCTGTTACGCCTCAGTTGCCCGTCGTGTGAATTGTGGATGCAAGGCAATTGGCAGAAAGCCGAAATGGTGGTTACGGACGAGATGGCACATCTTCCGCGTCCCGATCACAACTGCTTGGCGAACCGTGCACTTATACGTGCACATTTGCGGGACTGGAGCGGAGCATTGGATGACGCCAGTCAGGTATGTAGTCTGCTCTGGTTACCAGTTACTTGTGTTTTATATGTGCCTGTGTCAAGTCCCTTGAAGTTCAGCCGTCAGTCATAGGTTACATCGCAAAGGCAATAGCACGTGTTGGTCAAGAGGAGGTCCAGGCGGGAATTCGTACATTTGACCTTGCATTTATGCATTGCAGTCCTGAAGAAACGGCGTTTCTTCTGTCGATCCGGGTGCGTGTTGTCACACCAGGCGCTTGCTAATACCCAATACCTTGCGTAGTCCATCATTCTCTTCCAGACTGGGGAACGGGAGGATGCAATAGGTCGCATCCAAGACCTCATCGACACAGTGGACGAGAAGCTGATTTTCTACGTTGTCCAGGTAAGTTTTACTGCGGCTTGGATCACAGGATTGCACCACCGATATTCCCTGCAGGCACAAATGTTTTACCTCCTTGGAAATATGGCCATGGAAGAAGGAGACTATGAGGGTGCAATCAAGTTGTTCAGACTCGCACAGCCTCACTCTCCATCTCCATCTATCCCCCACCTTCGGACCATTTCACTCGTAAGTCTAGCTCTTCATCGTAAATGCGGTGTATTGCACACTGACCTTGTTCTAAAGATTTTTGAATGGAAATTTGATGGGCTTGCCCTGTCTGTACAAAGACAACTATGTGAAGCATTGCATGCCATTGGTCGGATGGAGGAGGCTGCGGAGGCTCTTCTTGAAACTGTCAACACGTTAGGTGAAAACGAAGGCACCGGTTGGATTGCCGGTGAGCTATCTTTGAATCATATATGTTCGTTTGTTTTGCAGCCTTACACTCGCCGTTAAGAGTTTACCAAGAGGTGTTTGGCCGACTTCGAGGGCATGGGCGATGCTGCGACGCATTCGCAGGCGTATGACGAAGCCATCAAAAAATACACAGTTGCATTGTTGCTCGATTCTACTTCTCAGGGCATATACCTTAAGCGAAGTAAGGCACGGGCGATAATGTGCTTATGGGAGGATGCTATTGGCGACGCAGATCAGGTATGACTTCCTATGTTTCGTGTCAAGCTTTTCTTGATGACGTGTCTCTCAAGGCCATTACGCTCGACCCTGCTTGCCCTTGGGGCCACGAGAGGAAACATGCGGCGCTCCATGGCGCGCAAAGATTTGACGAGGCTGTCGATGCTTTTGTCCAGATGCTTTCAGCGATCGAGAACTCTCCAGAGCAGGAAATCCGTCGTACGCTTTCCTGCACTCAATCTACTGGTCACTCACTCATATTCTCCGTAGAACAACGTAATAACTATGTGTCGCCCTCGGTGACAACAGCCGCCATCGATGCCGCAATTCAGGAAACATTCAAGACCTGTCCTTTCGTGCTCATTGATACGAGAACTGGTCGTCTCTGCGACGGAACTGAGCGAGCTCGAGTATTCAAAGCTGATCCATCGTTCAAGGAACTGGTTTCCTCCATGACGGAGGAAGTAGATGAAAATTACATCCTGCAAGTCGTCTCTGGATACTTTCGATATGTCATGTTTTCACATACGTGGGAAGGGAAAGAACCATCATTCCAGGAAGTCAACGTGGTGAAGTCAATCTGGGTGTTGCCTCCGTCACTGCTGAACGACAAGTTGCGCAAATTCTGTGAAGTGGTTCGCGATGATGGCTATCGCTGGGCATGGAGCGATACATGCTGCATCGACAAGAGTACCAGCACGTTGCTGAGCCAGTCACTCGTTTCTATGTACCAGTGGTATGAAGAGTCCGCAGCAACACTCGTTCTTCTTGTGGGCGTGCCATCTCCGTCACAGCCCGGTGACCTTGCAAACAGCTTATGGATGACGCGAGTTTGGACACTCTTGGAACTGCTTGCATCCAGAGTCATTCGCTTCTACGACAGCGGATGGAAACTCTACCTCAACGATGGTCACACCAATCACAAAGAATCGCCTGCAATCATGCAAGAGCTGGCCAACGCTCTCGAGGTCGCTCCTGAAGTTATCTCCAGTTTTTCTCCCGGTGCATTGGGCATTCGCGAGGTGCTGCGCTTGGCGTCGACACGTGCCGCGACGATCGAAGAAGATGTGGCATACTCTTTAATTGGCATTTTTGGCAGTGATCTCACACCGAATTATGGCGAAGGAGAAGCAGCCCTTGGCCATCTCTTGGAGGAAATTTTGACTCGCTCGGGTGAAATGAGCGTGCTAGCCTGGGCAGGGAATTCCTCTGGTTTTAACAGCTGCTTTCCAGCTTCTCTCAGTGTTTACAAGCAACCCCCGTTTACGGCACCAATAATGAGCGAGGAAAAGATAGAAGCGCGGGTTGCAGCTCTCCGAATTACGTTGTCCCAGCAGGAGGCGATGACCATTTATGATCGAGTCACTCGATTACCACCCGTGATCGGTGCTCATCGTCGGCTACACCTCCCATGCATCGTATTCCCTATCAAGAGATTACGTCGCCAACAAAACGACACATATTGTGCCAAGGCTTCGATCCTCGGAGAAGTAGAGTTCCAGACAAGGGATGTCGTCCCACTTGGCGAACCACGCAAGCTATGCTTTGTATATCCACGGATCCATAGCCTCCTAGATCGACCCGAGATAACCGGGAGACTCGCTTGGGAAGATGGTCCCGCAAGCGATGGCGACTCCGACTCTGATGCTGACTTTAATTCTGCCTTGGACGTTGACTCTAGTGTTATATCGGGCGTTGGTACGACCCCCTTGATCGTTGGTGCGGAGTCCGTTCGATCTCGCTTGTCGCCCCTGCCTTCCTTATCGTCGATCGCAAGTCGACTGACTCGATTAGACGACTACACCCGAGCCCTGCGGCTTGTCGTCCGTCTCGAGCAACCCTTCAGTGCACTCTTATTCCAGCAAACATCGAATGGGAAGTTCAGGCGGGTCGCTGCCGAGCACGAAGTCATCGTTCATCCTCGCCAGATTGCCTGTGCAAAGGACGTTCAAACGGCTGTGTTGGAAGTACTATGACGCTCCTTGCTGGGTTTGGTTATTTCGTCCACCCATGTGTGACGTCGCTCTTTGCTGCTTTCGTTTCATCGCTACTCATACCTACTCTAGCATACTGGCCGAATTAGCCGCACTTGGATAACTAATACCAATAATTGTGATCTCACATGTGAGTTTTGCCACCCAGCTTTGCGTATGATTGTATACAAGCCTTGCGGATAATGAGCCCAAGTACGTCATAGGTTTCGCCTAGCTGAGGTTTGCATCGCAAAAGATCTTTGTATTGGCACCACACGGATCCGGGACTCGGGCAAACTTTGCATCCGTCATTCTTTTCGCGCAAACGTCATTCATGCTGGCGAGAATTTTGACTTGATTCCTCCGCACGAAGCGGGAAGCGAGATAAACATTGTGCCTTGCATAGCATCACTTTGGTGGCAATACGGCGGCACAGCAAGAGGATATGGCCCATTCAATGTCAGGGTGACAATATTGCCGCAGAAACACCATTCCATTCTAGATCCTGTGCACGGGGCGCCTTATGAATGGCAGGAATCAGAAATTTCATGTTTCCCTGCGCTCATTCCTCTAAACTGTGGGCAAGGACCTTAGCGCAAGGGATCACATGTCACATACAAGGTAGGGTGTCCTAATCGTGATTCATGATGAATGGGTTTTCGGGGCCTCAGGATCATTCCGGTTATAGTTACATTCACTGAACTGACTATTCCTGGACCTTTAGGTTCAGGCATTATGGGGGAGACAATGACAGGCTTAATAAGCAAAAATTGACTTTGCTTCTCATGCACCATGTATATCTGTTTCATGTGATGCACGATCTGAGACATTGGTTCTCTTCTGACTACCTCCATTCCGTGTCGCGGCGTCTCCGGGCCTTTACAATCCCTTCACAACAACGAGTACAAGGCCTGTGGGGGCCTTCCTACCACCACCATGACGAAGCCGACGGGACCTAGCGGCACACCACTACCACTCCTACGATGGGAACGAGGGCGAGGAAGTGCAATGGCGTACCACCATCACAACCACGAAGACGGCTGCGAGGGCGAGAGACACGCAACAGCGCACCACCACCACAACGACGGCGACAACGGGC
>JBBPTN010000267.1:0-26113 GCA_038094075.1 Xerocomus spinulosus | reverse complement strand
TTGAAAGCTGCTTGTGTGGTAGTAAATGCCCACCCACGCAGGCTATATAACGGTGAATTACAGGATCATCACATGAGAATCCAGGTGCTTTGCTGTGGTGACCCAGCCTTTTCCGTGATACACAGCAAGTCGCCGCAAGAGTCGTGGCACTGACACCCACTCGGGTTGTCAGCAACGCAAGGGAAAATACGATTTGAGCAATCCTGTGCTTATACGGTGGCACCTTCAATGAAGTGGTCCAACTTCAAGGAGCGGACGGTGGTTCAAGTACAAGGACCGATCAGCCAAAGTTGTGCTGCGCAACAGCCTCTTATTATGATCGGAACTTTCGAAGCTACGTGACCTAGTACCGTATGACACCGCCATGAATCCAAACGTAACACCATTGCTGGGGGGGCCCACAAGATCAAGAGTCGCCTAGGCATCTTCACTGGTTATAGTACAGCATAAAGTGATGCAGCTGGGATTTACAATGTTATAGTATATCATAATGCTCGCATTCCTGACATTCAAAGAAAAAAAAAAAAGTGTACCCATCACGCGTGTCGACCCGACACACTCACTCTTCCATCGCATCCTCCCCACTCTCCTCCTCGTCCTCCTCGCTCTCGCTCTCCTCCCCTTCAGCAACCTCGATCGGATCCAGACTCAGGTCGTGGTCCGCACCGACATACGCATCGCAGATCACGTACAACTTGAGCGCATGCGTACCCTTGGGCAACGTAAACTCGAGCTTGACAGCAAGGTTTTTGCTGATCGTCACACGCTTGATGACATGCAGCTGCCGTGTACCCGGTTCGCCAACGACGAGCCACCAATTGGTGAGCTTCTTCACCGGATAAAACGGCGCGACGACGATCTCGTCATCACCCTCTTCGTCCGCATCCCGAGAGAGCATGACCTTGATGGCGATGGGCGTATTGGCAGTATATTCTCCCTTGGCGAGCTCGTACGACACGTCCAGCGTCGGATACGAGTTGACAAACTTGGCCACGTCCCGCCTGTCGCAAAAAAATGTTGACATATAAAAAGGCACTAGACCCCTCGACGTACATTTGTCCGACGTCCATCTGTAGCAAGTCGTTTCGCTTGTCATCCTCCATCTCCATGATATCATACACAGACTCGACGCCTGCATTTCTACACCGCTTGACAACCTATGCGTGATGAGTACCACCTCCGCGAAAAAAAAAACACATCAAACGTGCATACCTCGGGCTCAAAGTGTGGTATTTGTTTCAGTGGCGAGTCCGTCTCCCACATGGCTTGCACACACATCTGCGACAAATCCATCGCCCCAAGCGCATTCAACCACGCGTTCGACGACATGACATCCACACACGCCGATAGCAAGTTGAGCACCTTCTCCAACACCAACACTTGGTCCGCAGCGAGGTCAGGCGGGAGTTGAATACGCGAAAAGTGTGCTTGCAAGAGGAGGAACGTCTTGAAGTGCGGTGCCTCGAAATCTGCCCGCTCAAGCTTGACGGGAAGGCGGTCGTAGATGCGTCGGAGCACAACGTCTTCATGACGGCGAATCGGGATCACCTCAAACTCGGCAGATGACGAAACGACCTCGAGCAACCCTTTTAGCTTCGTACGCTCTTTGAGCGATAGCGTATAGACCTCGACAGTGACATCTATTAAGGCATCGTCATTAGGCTGTTCAGAACGATACAAAGGATGACCCACAAGAAATGTTGTAGTAAGCAGCGATCATGCCCAGGTTGAGTGCCGAGACATCCATTTCGTCCTCTGTAGGAACAATGGAACAATGAGCAACCAAATCATCACCGCTTCCCATAAAAACACACCGATCGCAATACACTTTGAGTTCACGAGGTCTTGCAACGTGTTCTCGACTAGTTCAGAGAGGTGGTCAGACAACGCCTGATGATTGACGTTGTGTAGATTGTAATAGTTTGGGTTCTGAGTCATCCGGCGATAAAAGTACGACCAAGTCAAAATATCCTGTTACAAAAACGCTCGTGAGTTTCGCTCCATCAACACTCGCAACGTCAACACTCACCATGGCGTCTTGCTTGTTCTCAATCGTCTTGACCGCGATCTCCGCCAAGAAGTAGTCGTGCAAGAGGTGCGTCGGCAGGTGAGATTCGATCGGCAAACCCTCTGACAGGAACTTTTTGTAAAAGTCCTTACGCGTCTGTTGACACATGAGGATGCACCGACTGCGGTCATCTTCCCTCGGGCGACAAGCCCTGCCCATCATTTGCAGCACGTCCATGACAGGGTAGTCCACATATCGGTGCTCCTTGCCTTCGAAGAATTGCACGCCCATGATGATGACCATGTAACTGGCCAGTGGGAGGCTCCATGCGGTGTCCTGCCCGGTGGCCTTGAATCAAATGTCCCTTCGAGATAGCCAAACATGTACACATACCTTTGAAGCGACCAGAACCTGAATCGCACCAGACTCAAACAGTCTCTCGACGATGATCTTGTCTTGTTTACCCAGCGCTTCATGGTAGTATCCGATTCCGTGCTTGAGACACTCCTGGAGACCCTTGTCACTTATGTGGTCGAGATGCGGTTGCAACTCCGCCATGTCAACGTTCAGGAATCGATCGGGGTTATTGTCAGCGGCGCAGTGCAGCAACAAATCGTCCACAGTGAGTCGGCACTGGCGCCGAGATGAAACAAAGACGGTGACAGGCTTCGTCGGCGCATACTCCACGATGGCCAAGTAGGCCGGTTTGGACATGGCGATCATCAGCGATGGGTAATGGGGAATGGTAAAGCTTTGTAGATGGATGTCCATATCGAGAGGCCGCGAGCTGCAGAAACGATGAGCGATGAACGTGGCATCTCCACCAAACCACTTGCCTAGGCGAGAAGTTGAAGACGGCATGCGACGGCGCGCCTATCCACTCTCCCAGATCTCGGGCATTCGCGAGGGATACTCCACAGGCTACGATGCGCGTCTTGATCTCGGTCTGTGCAGAGACATACCGCGTCCTCGAAATGATCACTTCGTACGTGGGACCAATCTCCCCGCCGACAAGTTGGATCTCATCCGCGATCAAGAGAGCAATCGTCTGCACGTTCTTCCGCTGCCGCCATCTCCGTGACAAAACGTCCCACTAGCGAGGAAATGAGTCATCAGAGGAAGAAGGGATCCAAAGGTGTACTCACCTGACTCGGCGTACACACAATCACGTCGCCCTTTTCCAACAACCGCAAGTCCGAGCTCGTCTCGCCCGTCAAACTCACCACCTCCTTCCCGCCCTGTACACCACTAAACTTGCGGCGCCACTCCGCCACACGTTGGTCAACCATCTCCTGATACGGCTCTATACACACCGCCCTCGAGTTGTCCTTCTTGTTCCACAACTTAAGCAACGCAAACTCGGCACAGATGGTCTTGCCGCTTCCAGTGGGAGCACCGACAAACACGTTCTCATCAGACGTATAGATTGCTTGGAATACTTGCGTTTGGATTTTGTTGAACGTCTGAATCGTACTCGAATAGATCGTTTCGTACTCCTCGTTGTGCAGCGCAGAGAGGGGAAGGGGTTGAAGATCGAGCAGAGGCGTCGGGGGTGGAAATTTTTCGGGGAGAATGAGGTGTTTGAACGAAATGGGCAACCTCGTTTCCGCGTGCAGCCAGCGATCTGAGACTACGGAGATGTAATAGTTTGGAGGAGAAGGCTCGAACATCGGAACGGTGATGGTCACATTGTGTTCGTCTTCGGCATACCGTTGGCGAAGGACGAATGTGTCATGGAAGAGGATGATTTCGCCATCGACGTCCTCGACGAGTATAAAGAAGGTCTCGGCACCGCCGTGAATCTTCTCGTCCCAACGAAAATCAGGGACAATAGACAGATCAACGCGCAAGAGTGAACGCGTGATGGGCTGTACTTGCGCTTGCAGTCTGAAAACCTTCGCGTGAAGAACGCTCCAGATGAAAGGAAAGACGAGTGCCTACTGTAATTTCGGGAAATTATGGACAAGTCGGTGAACCAGGCGGCCGGCATTGGGTATACCAATGAGTTCCCCGAGTTCAGGCGGGTTTAGATCAAAGTAACGGTACCACGGCTAAAACATCATATCAGCCTCACAAGCGACATCTGGCATAGACGGACGTGAACGCACAAATTGTTTGCCCTCGGCCTTCCTCAACACTTCCTGGGGAACACCCTTAAACTGGCGAAGGGGCGTCATCGAACCCCACCTGGTTCCAACAGTCAGGCATACAAGACGATAATTTTTTGGGAAAAACTAGACTCACATTCGACGTTCAACCATCTTGCATAGCGCAAGACACGCCCGTGCTGGTACGGCCCATCCTCGTTTGAGACAAATCTCAAACATGGCACGTAGAATGCGTCCGGCAGATTGTTGCACAAAGACCATGTCAGCGACCAATGCAAATCCTGTACGATGGTGAACGGTGCGGGACAATGAACGCACGCAGAGGACTCACCATCGAGTTTAAGCTGAGAGATAAACGCCTGTAGGAGGACGTTGATCTTGGCGGCAGGTTCGTCGACACTCTCCTTGACTGGGATAGGTACGCGTTCCAACAGTTTCGCAAGCTCGAGCTTCTCTTCTTGTCGCACCTTGAAACGCACCCTCATGAATCAGTGAAACGAAGGTGAGACTTTTGTGACTCACGGGCAGCAACTTGAACTCGTTCGAGAGCGCAAACACCCGGAACAACTCCAGCGATGTCATTGTCGGACGCAAATGTTGATTATATGTCGCCATGGAATTGTGCGTGACGTAGTAGTGAGACGCGATACGACCAAGCTCAGTGCTCTGGAATTTGCCGGAAGAGCGTTCGTACTTGATTAGAAGGCATTTCTCGAGGAGAGCTGCGGCAGAGTGAACGATATCGGCACGTTTCTGGACCAGGGCATCGTCGTCCTCCTGGTAGTCGACTCCGACGCCATACAGCCCAGGCGACTTGAGCATGCGCACGTATCTAAGTATGCGAGTCAGAGACACAGATTTAACGTACGCGCGAGAAGGAAAGACTCACAGATATGTATAACCCAACCATTGCACTGCTTCATCCCGATTCCTGACTGTCCCGAGAACGATTTCCGCGTTCAAGTTGTCTGCCAACTTGGACACGAACTGCGACTCGATGGGTAGTTGTTGGTTCAGAAGCGATAGATAGTATTGCAGCTCCGAGTGATTGGTGATGATGATCCCTTCACCGTACGTGTCGTATTGAGGTCGACCGGCACGTCCGAGCATTTGAAGAACATCCTGAGAGGACAGCTCGACCCAGCGTCCCTTTTCAGGATTGTAAATCTGCGTGCCCTTGATGATGACAGTGTGCGCTGGCAGGTTGACACCCCACGCCAGAGTCGCCGTACACACCAATACCTGTACGGAACCGTCCGAAAACAAGTCCTCCACAAGCGTCCTGTCCTCCCTCGACATGCCCGCGTGATGGATGGCAAACCCAAAGGGAAGCAAGTCCCTAAGGTTGCTGTCTTTGACGTTTCCCGCCTCTTCCGTTAGAATTTCCCGCGTGGCGGAGTCCGGTCGAACGAATTGGGTGATCGTTTCTTTTTCAATAGCCATATCACGTATAAACCGGGCAGTCTTGGCAGTCTCCTTGCGAGAGTGGACAAAGACGAGCGTTTGATTCTTTCCCGCTTGGTCGAGGAGTTTCTCGTAGCAAACGTCGTTCATAACTTGAAACCGTTTGATAGCCTTCTTCTCTGTGACGCCGACGAATTGCTGCTGGAGTCCGCACGGACGGTAGGTAGCATCGAAATAAAAAAGACCTTTTGACTCGTCCACGCGGAGGAAAGTAGCCACGTCCTGGTAATTGGGCAATGTCGCGGACAACCCGATAAGTCGAACGTAATCACCCGTCTGCTCCATCCGACGGATGGCACGCGCGACAATGCTCTCTAGAACGGGACCACGCTCGTCGTGTAATAGATGGATTTCGTCGATGATCATGAGGCGCACGAGGTTGGTATAGCTAGTGTCCGTACTCTTGCGTGTGATAACGTCCCACTTCTCTGGTGTTGTAACGATGATTTGGGTCTCAGAGATTTGTTGCTTCGTCATTTGAGAGTCACCGGTCAACTCGCCGACTTTGATACCAAAGGCAGATGTGAGGCGCGAAGTGAAATTGCCAACCATTTCTTGCACGAGGGCTTTCATGGGGGCAATGTAAACGATCTTGAATTGGTCGAGGGCAAGAGCGCCGGTGTCTTCGTCTCTGTATTTTGCCAACTCGTTGAGAATGGTCAACATCGCAACGTTAGTCTGGGTACGTTCCGTGAGCGAAATCTTCAAGTACGACAATTGAGCTTACCTTTCCGGCACCAGTCGGTGCGCACAACAATATTGGCTCGTCTGTGCCAAACGCGATCGGGAATAACTTGCTTTGCACCCGATTGAGCTTGGGAACGGTGAATGCAGCGCGTGCCCACTCGGGCAACTTGGATATGGGAACGAGGTCGTCATCGCTTCCAAGATGCTTCTTCGGGGCGGGAACGTGAATTTCTTCGAAGCCTTTCCGAGAACGCTTGAAAGATCCGTCAGGTAGCTTGCATTTCTTGTTCGACATCAGATGGCCACCCTGACTGAACGCCATGCTCTCGAGGTCGATCAACTTCTTCGGCTGGACGATAGAACCGGGAGCGAGAGTAGCAGTTTTCGGTACGGACGCAGAGACATCTTTGACGTCAACGTCCATGGCATCGTCGCGAGCCTTCTTGGCTTGTCGGTCGCCTGCGAGCTCCCTCAAAATCCATCCAACACCTTTTTCGCGCATCGCCACTTCGATGTTTACCCGTTCGTCCGCATCGCTCCGCATCAGCTTCGTGCACCAGACAATGACGTCCCTGTTCTTCAAAAACTTGGTGATGACGTGGAAGCTCTGATAATCAAAGAGCTCCATCAGTTGGTTTTCGCAGTCACGCAAGCTTGATTCTGAACCGAGGATGGAGAGTACCGCGGCGGCTTTGTCAGCGGCAGTGACGGGATCAGAGTAGACTTCAGAAATCTGTCGCTGTACCCAGAAACCGTCGATAGAATGCGGATAAACGTTGTACATGTCTGCTTTGGCCTTCCCCGTTTGAGAGGTAGAGGAAGACCCTCCGATAACGAGTTCATCGGCCCCTGCTTCTTCATCACCCTCGCCTTCTCCCTTGGCCGCCTCCTCAGCCTCTTCCTCATCTTCATCGTCGCTCTCGTCCCGAATCTCATACCCTTCCTCATCCTCGTCTTCCTGCTCGTCTTCATCAAAGACAACCGCAACGCCGATTTCATCGTCAATTTCCGCGTCTTTCCGTTCCATGTCGGGGTCTGCTATCTGCTCGTCTTCGGCTCCGTAATCCGAAATCTTTTTCGAAAGCGCGACGAGCTGAGAAAACGCGTCATTGGAAACACCACCCAGTATACTCTCCACCTCCTTCTTCTTGTCAAAGTCCTTCACGTCCTCGTTCTTCAGCGCCTCCAAAATAGTATCCGTCGCGCTCCGAATGATATCCTGAGCCTGATCGCCCAGCGTCTGATGCACAGCCGACAACATGAGCTCATACACCTCGCGCGTCTCCGCCGTGCGCGGTCGGTACGTCAACCCCTCAACGTCCTGCGTGGCCTCGATGATGTCCGCGAACCCGAAACCAGCCTCGGTGCGGCGTTTTGAAGTCGCTTTTTCGACTCCGTCGCTCGCTTTTTTTTTTTTTTTTTCAACGTCTTTGGGTGCGGCGCGTTGGACGCGGGAGCCCATCTCTTTGGGGTCGATTCGACCTGCGAGGGAAGTGGGTGCGCCATCCGGTTCCTTGTCTCGTCGTGGAAGAGCGGAGCGGTCAGCTGTGAGGACAAGGGAAGAAATAGCACCGTAATTATACCCAGACAGGTCTGGTTTTCCAGTGGTCCGAGCCGACATTCTGATGAGGACAGGCCTAAGAGAGAAATAAGAAGCAAACGAACGGGAAAATCGGAAATGGAAACGAAACGGAGAGTCGGTTGTTCGACGCCGTTGGCCGAGAGAGGCTTCTGTTTCAAACACGAGTAAACAAACATGAGATGGCGTTACTCGTACCAGTACATCAAACAACAAACTCGGACCGTCCGACGTACACTACAAGACTGTCGTGGACCAATAATTACTCTTCATCAGCGTCTCCGCACTGCCAAACAAGCCGTTTCAACTGGTATACCCTAATACGATGACCCTCGACGACGAACTGAAAGGGTCCGTCATCCAGGTCCGGGGGTTGCTGTGTGCCAACGCAAAAGAAGACCCCGTCCCTGTTGGACGTGCCATACACGGACAGCATCAGACCGGGGACGGTAAACGTGGCTCTCGCCTTTCCACCGCGAGACACAAGGTATAGTTCGGTACCCCCGGCAAGTTGGTCTGGCGCGAGTTTGGTCTCTCGCAGCGCACGCGATTTAGCAGTGGATAACTGGTCGCTGATCTCGGTAGCGAGCACGGTGCCAGGTTGGATTCCAAATCCTTTGATGACTGCAAGAGAGTCATAAATGTGAGTGTACGAGTTGGGAGACATGCCTACTTTGCGCAGCAGCAGACATGCTTGAAACTGGGTAGTGGTGGAGCAGAGAACTTGGGGCAAAGGCGGGCTACGCCTCCTTGGAGTGTCTCGTACAACTATCTCACGCCCAACTGTCCAGCCGACACCATGCCTCTGTCCCGGATTAGTACTACGAGTCTTTTTAGTTGGTAGATATGTTACTAGTCGACTGACTATTCAAACAACCGTCGATGGTTGACATTGGGCTTGTGCAGGAGTACTTGTAGTAAAAGATGATACCCACGCCAGATACTGAATTTGGACTGATGACCGTTCGCTGTGGATAGAAAACCTCTGTATCCCACCAAGCCATGGACGTGTAAATCGAACATCAAAATGAAAACATCAACCAGGTGAAAAAAAAAAAGAAAAAAAAAGTAATGTGCACCACCGACAACATCGCAGGCCAGAATAACTCTGGAAACTACACGAAAGAAATCCCAAGCCTTGCCAGCCTCAGTCCATGCCACTCGGATCCGAATCAACAAGACTGTACTGTCTCATCAGGGTACACTCCCCGCCGTTCTCTAGGTCGATGTTGTATGCGTAGAAATAACCTTCAGAAGAGATGACCATCACTTGTGGGAGCGTACTAGACATCCAATGGGCAAAAACGCACGTCGACGACGAGACAGAATAGCACTTACCCGCTTAATCCTACTACACACCGTGCCCCACTTGTCGGTAGCCTTAAAAACGCGAAATCGCGTGCTGGTTCCCAAAGTTCGGTGAGGGTGTTTGGTAGGTACCCTCCAACGGACGATGAGATCGACTTTGTCAAGTGCAACGACCGCCGCCGAATAACCGAAGACACAGAGTTATTCTTCTTCCGTTCGTCCAAGAACGAGTCATAGTCGCCCGTCCGTCCATCCTCGGGGTCCCTGCTGTCCACAGATTCCATAGGGCTCGAAGGTCTCTCTTTTTTGGAGCCCGTACTACTGCTCCCTGATCCTTGTCGAGGGCCAAGCTTGAATATGTGAACGGTGTCATGGGCAGAACTGACAGCCAGTAGACTCCCTACGGAATTGAACGACATGCTATATATCCTGGTCTCCCGTGTGCCCCTTCGGAACTGCCAAAGTCGTTCCGCGCTGGGAATACTCCATACGCGGATGACAGTACCTTTGTCAGACGCGGTTGCGAGAAGGGTACCTGAGGGGGAGATGACCAGTGCAGAGAGTGGTGATTTGTGTGCCCGGATGATGTTTGTGAGCGTGAGGGTCGTCGTTGAAAACAGGAGAACATCGCCAGCTGCTGACTGCTGTGGTACACTGGGCGATGTTGACGGGGCAGCCGATGTCGAGGGCGAAGGAATGGGTGAAGGGTATGCGAGATACGAGCTTTCTGCGTTTGGAGAGAGAGCGCATATGGCTATGTAACACAGTGAGAGGTGTGAGGGTACATGTAGCATTTGATACTTGCCATCGGGATTGGGCGCAGTTTCAATGACGTGTAGAAGACGCATGTTGGATATATCGTAAATATAGATTTCGGTCTCGAGAACGATGACGAGCGTTTTACGATTCAGCTTGACGGCAAGGATGGAGGAGGGAAAGAGAAGTTCGCAAATCATTGACTGACGCTGAGAATCGAGTATCAATAACAGTGAATGGAGACTCGGGGTGCAGACACACCTTTGTATTTACAATCTGCAGCTTCCGTGGGCTGGATTGAGGTTGATCTGCCGCGCCAACGAGAGCGATGAGCGAGGTACAGAAGAGCATTTCCACGATTCCCCGTGCACCATCGTCTGAGCGCAGACCGGTTGTCTATGAATGTCTGTCGTGTGCTAGAGCACTGCGGACGCACTCATAGTGTAGACTCTTCCGAAAGGGTCGCAATTGGTGATGCTATAACCTTTACGAGTGCCGACTGATATGCATCTGCGACAACGAATGAACAGGTAAACAGAACCGTACAAGACTGAAAACATACGAGTAATCCTGGTTGAAGTTTGCAAAGAGCATGTTGGGATTCGTTCTCTCTGCCATGGTTGCTGTCGGCAAATGGGTCTGGCAGGCAGTCTTCCTTTGGCAGGCGAACAAACAAGAACAAACACATACTGTCCGACGTTGACAGGTCTTTAGAGAGGTTCAAGTTGTCGGTGATGTTTAAGTTGGGAATCAGACTAATGAAAGACTTTCAGAACGACTCGTAGTCAAACTCAGATTTCTTGTGGCATGGGCAGTCTCGGATGCCACCGTCGGCTTGGTGCGGGTGGACTGACCAAATACGTCGACGGTGCTGAACATGTCATTTTTTTTATTTTATTTTCTCTTCAGTTTCCATCCACTATCATGTTCTCTGCTGCTCGTCAAGTCGCTCGTACTAGGATTTCGCTCCCACTGCGGACTGCAAAATGCTCTCCTTTGGTGCCCCGCCTCCCTGTCTATCGCACCATCGTCAGTACGTATCATCTAGTCTCGTGCAGAGTGATGCTCACTTTCTGACTAGCGACAAAGTACACAACGGACCACGAGTCCGTCGCCCTTGATGAGGATACGGGCCTAGGTACCGTCGGCATCACGCACTACGCTCAAAAGAGTCTCGGAGACGTCGTCTTCGTCGACCTCCCCGCCGTGGGGTCAAAAATTTCCCAAGGAGGTGCGTTTCATGTCAGTCCAGCGGAATTAACGCGGCTGAACGATCCCTTTTGTCCTCCATAGATCCGATTGGTGCTGTGGAGAGTGTCAAGGCTGCTTCAGATATCGTCTACGTGCACCCTCCTCATCTAATGTTTAAATACTGAAGGTTGTGCACACAGTTTGCGCCCGTCTCTGGTGAGATTGTGGAGATCAACGAAAGACTCAATGGGGAACCCGGTCTGGTGAACCGTTCCCCCGACGATGAAGGTATTCCACCCCTTTTGAGTAAAATGAATGTTTTGACCCATGACAACTAGGTTGGCTCTGCAAAATCAAACTATCCGACACCAAGGAGGTATGGCCGTAACAGCCGCTATCCGTGTCTTTCGACTGACAAATGTTTTGAAAAGTTTGACAAACTGCTCACACCGGAAGCGTACGCCAAAACCCACGACTCATGATGAATCCCATGAACGCGGCTTCAACTGCCAACTGTATCCTTTTTACTTTAAATTCGACACAACAGGGCGAACATTACCGTGGTTGTTTATAGTGGTCTAGATTCCAGACGTGCGTGTTAGATTAGATAGAATGATCATGCACGATTGTCCGACATGTTTCTTCCTGGAACTATGCGTGTACTAGGATGTAAGATGGCCACTTGGGCTACTCACTAACCCCGTCCCCAGTCCAACCTCGTCCGACTCGCTACATGGGGCCCATAGGAGCATAGATATGTGGTTATAAATCCACACCCAAATAGATCCTCTTTAACCCAAACCGCCATCCAAAGCAGAGATCTCCACATAGTAAGGAGGCTACACTTGGTGTGCCAAAAACATTCTCGGATCGAGTGATTTGGGTCCTCGCTTTCCAGAGAGACCCACACTGGGAAAGTCTGCGCGTTCCCCATCACGGATGTACCGTTCTTGCGGGACAGGGAATGCTGCCACTGCAGGTGACTCGGCAATGCTTTCGACGGGTGTGTATGGCGCTGTTGATGTTGACTGAGACGTTAGAGAAGAGACGGCCGACGTGCGTTTTGATGCACGGTGCGACTTCTTTTGCGCCGGTGTGGGCAGGCGCATCTCTGTATGTGGGTATGTTGCGGACTGATGAACTGCACGGATTGATAAATTCTGAACGTGAGGGGCATCCCCAGCAGAGAACGAGGCAGAGGTACGCGAACGCGAATCTGAGCCCGACGCACTTGTTGCCACAGAGGATTTCTTCTTCCGTGCGTACAACTCCCCACCTAGATCTGCATCATCTGCGTCTCCTGAATAGGAGCTGTGGATGTCGCCATCCCCTGCGAGTCTGTCCGAACCGCGATGGCCCGGGATCGCTTGGTGCGAAGAGAACGAGGTCGAGGTCACATCCCCACTTTTCTGGAAGCCTTCAAACGTGTCCACGTCGGAACGAGGCGACGTGCCATCAAGCGACAAGAGCGCCTCAGCCCTTAAGCGCGCTTTCCGCTCCTGTCTGCGTGCCCTCCGTTCCGCCTTCCGACGAGCCGCTTCCTCTGCTTCGAGCTGCTGTCGCTCACGCTCGCGCTGTGCAGCGAGTGCTGCAAAGTGGTCTGGCGATGTCAGTCGCTCGATAGTGCTTGCATCGAGCGGCGCTGCGTCCGAGTCAAACGTGGACGACGAGGCTGTGGCCAATGCCCGCCCACCAGGTACATCCGCATCGTCATCGTCTGAGAGGTATATCGGTGGCCGCCCAAACAGAGTGTACCCAAACAGGGTGAGCGAGAACCTGGGCCGTCGACGGTGTTTCGCTCTGCGGTGCAGAGGAGCGCCGAGGTTGGAGTGGAGGGAGAGTGCGTCTGATTCTGTGTCGCGCAGGAGATGTTCGAGGTCGCTGGCGGACGAGGGCACGATGCCAGCAGAACGTGGTTCGGGGTGAATTGCCGTTGCGGACGAGTTCAACGTAGTCTTGGGGTGTGATACGCCGAAACATGGCAGACATGAGGCGAGTGCAGCGCGGATGCTATCAGTGTAGGAAAACGTATCCATCGTGATCCTCTGTCCGCGAGTGTTTTCAGTAGAAAGATGAGCGGCGTTGGATGGCGGGGCAGTAGTGGTGGTGGGGCAACTCACGTTTCATGACACGTTTTCGGCCTTCTGAGTTCACGTGGCAGCACATATGATATCACAGGCAACTCGCTTTCAATCCACTTCGTACTGACAATAAACCACTTGGCAGTCGGGTCTTGTGCGATGCAAAGGCTCCCTGAAATGCACGACAAATACCCGCAGAGATAGTTTGGGTTGCGATCGCAGAGTCAGAGATCAGCACGTCCTACAACATACAATAAATATCACTCTGATTTTCTTTTTTGTTTAATTGTTCATTGCTGTGGCAGTGCCAGTGGACACCGCGTCGGAGAATGTCTCATTTAGCGAGCTCTGGGGACTTCAACAGAGTATTTCGTATAAGAACCACCCACCGGCGGATACCCACTGTAGCATGCGCAAGTTCTCGTCCCTATCCCTGTTTGTATTCAGCGCTCTCTTGATACCACAAGCCTCTGCCTGGGGCTCTGTCGGTGCGTGTTCTCGTCGTCCTTTGCGACCACCTCTCTCACTGCCAACACCGCACCACCAGGCCATGAAATCGTCGCGACGATCGCACAAATGCATCTTCACCCGAGCGTGATGCCAAAGCTCTGCGACATCCTCGACCTCCCCGCGAACAAGTGCCACCTCGCGCCTGTGGCAGCCTGGGCAGACAGCGCCCGTAGGCAAGCAAAGTATAGATGGACAGGACCACTCCACTACATCGGTGCCGTCGACGACTATCCGAGTACCACGTGTGCATTCCCCGGTCCGCAGGGTTGGGAAGGAAGGACGCACATCAACGTCCTAAACGGGATTCGGAACACAACCACTGTGTTACACCAGTTTGAGCAACTCCGCAGAGCAGGCGTCCAACCAGAGACGGTCCCGCCGTACGTCGAAGATGCGCTCAAGTTTTTGATTCATTTCATCGGGGACATGCACCAGCCGCTTCATCTCACCGGTCGTGACCGTGGAGGCAACAACGTCAAGGTCATGTTTGATGGGCGTACCACGAGTGAGTATTCTTCATCCAAGTCTATATTCATATTCATTTGCATTTTTTAGACCTCCACTCCGTATGGGACACACTTCTCATCTCGGAACGCCTCCGCACGCTCCCCTGGAACTATACCCTTCCCCTTCCCCTCCCAGAGGTCGAGTCCCATCTCAGAGATACCATCTACGACCCATATATCCGCCGGCTTGTTTGGGAGGGTCTCTTGGACAAATGGCAAGACGACCTCGATGCATGGGTGACCTGCCCCACTTCGACTCCCTCCACACAACGCCAGCCGCAGCCCACATCGACATGGCAAACCGTTCTCTCCCTCTTCTCGTCTCTCAAAGGCACAGATGAGAGCGAAGACGGAGGTCTGGGAGTCGACGATGATATGCTCTGTCCTTTTGCCTGGGGTCAGTCCATCCATCCACTCAACTGCGACATCGTCTTTCCCAAAGCGCTCGACGCACCCTCCTCGTTCTCTCCCTCGTCCCGTGTCTTCCAGCCCGGACCTGGTCACGACGATGAACACGTATGCGATTGTGATGACGATGACACGTCCGATATCACCGACGACTCGGAGCTGAAGCACAAGAAAGCGCAGTATCTGGAGTTGTACACCGCGGATTACACAGGCCAGATCAAGCGGGAGTGGATCGTCGAGAAGCTGGTGACGCAGGCTGGCATTCGACTCGCCGCAGTGCTCAATTGGATCTTTGCGGAACTAGACAAGGACGAGGCAAGGAGCGTCCGTGTGAGGTACACGTGAGATAGAGGATGTGAATACCCCCCTCTTGTAGACCACTGACGAGTATCTATCTATGTTTTCTTGGACGATCACTTGGTGCGTTTGTCGCGCTGCGAGCATCGGCGAAGCAGCGTTGATAGAAAGTAGTAGGCGTGTCATCTCGGAAGCAAAACAATGAGTACAGCGCCAACTTAGGTAGCGTCAAATGAGAATATCGGGGCCAACCGTCAGCGGTAGCCGACATCCGGACTAGAGTTCCAGGAGATGAGGCCCGAGGTACCAACGACGACGCCGAGTAGCATACCCAATCCATTCAACGGTGATTTTGCAAATTGAAGCTCATCGAGAGCGTCGAGTGGGAAGCGTTTCAACAAAAAAGACCGAGTGGGAACAACCATGATACACCCAAAAGGTCTAGAGCATCTAGAGATAGGCTGGTCGTGACCGCACGGATCCAACAAACTAGACTCGACGTCGCATCACCACGGATGTGAAGAAAAGGCGACCGCATCAACCGCTGTCCAAAATCAATAGCGTGGACGACTTGTTGGAAATAATATACCCCTTACTTGCGGCGCGCCAAGGACAGGATATGAAGGTGCACAATACTGGTGCAACAGCTGGGGCTCCACGTGTAAGGACTGGAAGCCATCGTCCTCTAGATCCAGTGATGAAACCTCGGGAGGTGCATCCCCAAATGGCGGTATACGAGCTGAGAAGGGTGGGTGATGGATAAACGGTACGATGAAATGATGGGGCAGAGCAAGGCCATCCGGGGAATGGACCATGATATCTGGAGCCGAGAGGTATATCCGATCCAGGACGGCGGTCGGTCTCGGATTCTCTCATGATCGTCCAACGGTCAATCTTGCCTTCCTCCAATGTGTTTACTCGATCTCGTGCGAGCGGCGCGACCTTCCATTCCAGACGGACCATGACAATGCCGAGAGATCAATGAATTCGACAATGAAATGCGCGTCATGAACATACCCCGCCTATATCTCTGGAATGATGATCTTCATTCTAGCATGTGGACACGTCAGCGGTGGCTACCCATCGGGGATAAAGGCGTGACCTGCCCATCATCGCAGCGCAAACCCTCCAATAGAATGTTGGGACTGACGTGGCTTTTGCGTGGGCGATCGAGCACCAGTCTCACGAGCGCGGCGGGAACTGTTTCCCTTGAGAATGAAAGAGGCACTATTCAAGAGAGCTGCAAAAGACGTTTTGTCTACCAAACAAATCCAGGGTGATCGAACCTGGATTTGTTGAAGAGACCAAACGTCTTCTCGTACCGCATAGTGGCCGTTTTCCGTTCTGTGGTTTTGCAATGTATAGAAGAAGAAGAAGAAGAAGAAGAAGAAGAAGAAGAAACGCACCCTTGCGGATAGTTAAAATATTCACCCTACTCTCTGCGATCTATCCGTGATTCCGAGTGCCACGAATGCGCAAGTGTCTCGTCTTTGAAGCCACGGCGTACCGCTGCCTGATCAAAAGTCCTAAACGATTTGTCTTGCAAGTAGCTACACTGACAAACTTCAGTTCATCAACCACCCTTGAGCAGGATGGTGTTCGAGGGTCGACGTCGTGGTTCAAGACAACAAGGTCGAGATCGACACGTGACTCATCATCCTCACCTCCCGGCATTTTCCGGTCCTCTAGTCCTCTAGTACCACGTCGTTATATGAGTTATAGTACGATCAGTAACCTTGGTCAGATAATAGAAGAACAGGCATACGCTATGCAGATAAATGTTGCCCGTTGACCAGTGCCAATTTTAACAGACAACGTTGATCTGCCTCAGCGCGTCGACGAGGCTATCTCGACCATCCCATCCTTATCCGTAACCCCCGCCTCCGTCGCGTCGACCATCCACAGATCGTACCCAAACGTCAACAGATAAAGCGTGAATCCAAACGCGATCGTCCACTCGATCACCCCTCCGACATTCGGGACATAAAACAGCGTGAATCCAAACGCGATCGCCAAGAGGACCAAGGTCAAGCCAATCACGGCCTTGGCGAGGTACGCTCGTTTGAGCCTGTCCAGCTCCGCATAGTCGTGTGCGAGTAACCCGAGCTCGACCACGGAAAAGATGGAAGAGAGAGCGACGCCGACGATGAAGACGAGGAGGAAGATCATGTGCGCGATCGGGTACCGTCTCGTGTCGAAGCCGGATAAAAAGGCGAGGCCACACATGGCGATGAACGCGCCGACGATAGCGAGTCGACCAAGGATGCGTTCGAGTTTGCGGTGCTCTGGGGAAAGTCTTCCCTTGTGTCGGAGAAGACGCTCGATTGTGAGCGAGAGGAGGAGACCAGGTCCGGTGATGCAGCAAGCAATGACGAAGAGGGGCTTTAGAAAAGATGCGCCTACATCAGAGATGTAGACGACAGTGACTTGTGTGGAAACGTATTTAGGCTGTCCGGAGAGGAGCCATGTCAAGAGCATTGCAAGAAGGCTAGAAAACCATATCAACGCAGCAAATAATGGGATGATTATAAAGTAGCGACGGTGCTTGCTCAGGGCGCGCATCGTTGAAGGGAGAGTTGGGAGTTAGACGTTAGCCTACTAACTCCATCCGATCCCGTCTTTATACATGTTGCTGGACAACTTGTCTGTAAGCCGGCTCAGCTAATTGCTTAACGACGGTCCCTTTCCGGTAGCTGTGGGATGGAAACCTGCAAGTATCAGAGAAGGGGAGTAGAGCGGCACAGCAGTTAAGAAACCTATTATTCACGTTCGTTGAGCATGAGACGTACATATGGCGCACGTAGTAGTACCACGTTGGTACGAGTTACCGATTCTTCTTATCCTCGCCGTCCACATGTACATCCTTTGAACCCTTGTCTATCACCAATATCAGATGATTAGGAGAGCCAAACATCATGGAATCATCGCCAGTTTCCCACCCAGCATCGGCCAGGGACTGAACGAAACCAGGTAGCGCTTCGCGGGTCGCTATCAACGTCGAGCGCAGGACATCCGCCGGATCAACATCGTCTCCTCGATCGTATAGCCTTTGTGCGACTTCGATGCCTTGGATCCAAGCCTGAAGTTGATCCATCGAGCGGTATCCATCCTTGAAGCAAACCAAGGGGGTAACGCGGCGTATATGGCCATTCCCACCGGCTATAAATAAGACGTATCGCTCGCCTTCGAAAACGCGCAGAGCGGACGTGAGGTGTTCCGCAGTGCATTGGGAAGCAACACGACGGAACGACGTTCCAAGGATGCATCGGCCTATGCTGTGCCCTGTGAGAGCGTCACGGATATTGCTCGGTGTCCCAAATAAGGCCTCCTTCGATGCGACGCTGACGGGATTGAGCATTCTCGCGGTAGGTCCTCCATTCGGCACTTTAAATGTGGTCCAAAGGATGCACGCGCGTTGTCTATTAAGGGTGCGCAGAACCACAGAACGCACAGCAAGGTAGTTGAATAGCAGGTGAGCGCCAACCAAGATAAAAAGCACTGTATACGTCAAGGCACGCGTGTTCACGTAGGAAATGAGAAGCGTGCCGAGCTGCCATCCGAATCAGCGAGAAGGCGCAATCGGTCGTCTAATGCTTACCAACATTCCAGAAAGTCCAACGACAGTCTCCCTGCTCGCGTCCTTTGCGCTAACTTCTCCCACATCCCCCTTGCCACTCCGCGGAGAGGCAAAGTGGTTCGTTAGCGCGGCCTTTGAGCCACCTGCCACAAGTGCGCAAAGTGACTTCAAACCACCACTAACACACAACGAGATTATTTGTAATGTAGCCCCAGACGGAAGGGCAGACCCATGTCTCGAAAGATCTACTGATCCGATGAAAGGTACGATGGTGTCTAGTACCGTGGACGCATCGTTGAACACGTCAGCGAGATATCGGAATGTTTTGGTTTCTGGGTAAAGTGATGTTCCAAAATAATACGCCGCGAGGATGGCTAACCGACGACTTGAGTTTCGTGGGGTTTGAGTGATTTCGATCAGGGATGACTTACTTGTCAACCGGGAGAAGGCATCTTTCAAAACTGTCAAGAGGAGTGCATAGGTTGCCGAGGCAGATGCGTCACCGACGCCAACGCCTGTGTGAATGTGGTGAATATTGCCGGCGAAAATAACGCAATGAAGGAATGGACACCTTCCAAAGCACCCCGCGAAGCTAAAAGTCCTGCTAGCGAGTTACAAAACGCTTGTAGAGCGTTGTAGGTCTGATACCTGGATCACGGTTCGAGCAGTTATGCTTGAGCAAAACTCCCTAGAGTTTGACACGACACACATACTCGAGGTAGTCTGCGGGCATGTGATGTAAGTTGGTTTTGCCTTTCACGCCGACGGATAGAGTTCACCTGGAGAAACACTCGTCGGGAACCCGGCCGGAAGGAAAAGGTCGGAAAGAAGGTAGTGTAGGGATCCCAGACCCCCGTAGATGGCGTTTGTATGATTCCGAAGGGAAGATGCGTTGGATCGGAAGGTCTATAGTGATGCCGCTCAACATTCCATGTCCTTGAATGACACCACAACTGATAGTGTTCAATTGTCGAGGTTCTCACCTTTACAGCCCCTGCTTGCTGTGGTGACTCGATGGGTATTTTGGACACACGACCAGTGTCGTCTCGCTCGACCACGACGACCACAGAAGCCATGAGGACTACTAAACGCGGTGTGGTAGAATTGTGGTCAGACCGTGAGTAGTGGTGGAATGAAACCCTGTAGACTCGCTTATTCCCGGTCAGATTCAGGCTATGGCGTTATGGTGGCGAAAGCCTCCACCTACTAAACAGGAACGAACAGATCCCCATGGAATGGTTCGCTGAGGCCGCTCCGTTTCGATAGATAAAGCTTAAAAGTTCGTCTGCCGTGTCAAGCACACATCTTGACCAGGACTGTCATGGCCGGTAGCACCGTCGACCGCAATGACAATGGCACTGGGCAACCAACACTACCTGCCAGACCTGGCATCAAGCTCGTAGCGGACCTGTGGTTCGTCATTATGAGCTTGCTGTCGCCGTCCGACGTCGTTCGTCTGAGCCTCGTGAGTGACCCTGTTGTAGTCGTCGATGAGCAGCTAACATATGTGGCAACAAGACATGTAAAACGCTCTACGAGTATTCCCAGTACCACCACGTCTGGCACGGTGCGCTCGTCAAGCACCGGTTTTTGTCCAAAAGCTATCCGCACCTCCGTCATGCCCCGACGGACGCTATCCGACACCAACTTATCACGACCGCACGTCTCGACACCGCATTCTCCAAAGGCACTCTGAAACCCATCCGAAGCTACTCCTTTCCACTAGATTTCCCTGGCGTATTCCAAGGCATGAAGTTCGTGCCCGGCAGCGACTGGCTGGTCTTGCTCTTTCACAGCAGAACGCTTAACCCTGCGCGGCATTCGAATCTGTGCTTGTTCAGACCACCGATGACAGCGTCGGGCCCGACAAACACCCCCATTTCCGTCACGTTGCAGAGCGAGTGGTGTTGGTTGCACCTCGGTCTGCGAGACGGTCCGTACAAGTCCTCACGAGGCGACGATCTCATGCTGTTGCGAACGTTTGTCAAGAACGAGTGGGTCCTTCCCTTCTTTCGTCATCAACTTGCTTCTGAACGGTTTGGTCTAGACGGACATATGCGATTTGTCATTTGAATACAAAGATACCGTCGATCAGGATCACCATCATGGTCCACACTACATCTCGAACAAGGAATCATATCGTTGCTGGCGACTATCTCGTCTACGGATGGATCACAGAGGAGCGCAAGCACATGGTTCGGATTATGAAGCTCAACGAGGACTATACCAAGCTGGTCAAGGATGTGATCGCAGAGATCGATTGCCCTCCAGGACACGACGGAAGGCTAATGGTAAGCCAAGATCGTATCGTAGTTCCCTCTCGCTTACCATCTCGTTGCAAGGTGCGATACGACTTGCGACTATCGGGGAAACGGCCCAAGCTTTTGCTCATAACTACGCGGCTGATGGCCGCGTATGACATCTCCGACGACATATTGGTATCGGGGTGCCAGTGCGCACCACTAAAACTACACGCAATGTGGAAGTATGTTCCCGAAAACGTTTCCTTTGGCCGTATACTACGCGTTTTCCACGAAAGCGCCATCGTGACGCTATACGAAGGCAAGCTCAAGTTCATCTACCCCGACATAGACAGTGCAAAAGCCGATGCGAAGACGATAGCCAGCTACAAAGTAGGCTGTTTTTCTTCCTTTCCCTTGTTGGCGAAACTGATAGCAACTTCCTCAGTTCTCGTCTCCGACGCCCTATAGTACCAAGTATCCGGCGGTCTTTACCTCGGAGCGGATATTCTGGCCGCTGCGTTTCCCCCGTTCGATCTCCTCTTTTGTGGGCTCGAAACACCTCATCGAAACAGCGACACTTCCTGCTCCGAGTAACGAGGAATGCAAAATCGACAGAGTACTCCTCGATCACGACGAGCTAGCTCCCGAACAGGGTGGCCTAGCCTGTGACGCGCAGGATTGGGATGAGCTTTCGGGCAAGCTGTGCATACGGTATGTGAGAAGCAGGTTTCCACACGACTATTCTTGGAGAAAAACGAGCTGGCGCGTCACGATTCTCGAGATGGTGTGACTAGATCGGATCATGATGTTTTCGTGTGCTTTCGTGTCTTGGATTTGCCATCTTGACGGGCGTGGTTTATGGAACTACATCTTGTTACATATATACACTACATTTATACACGAGGGTGTCTGGTAATATGTCATGATCGTGCTGGGGAAAGAAAACGATAGTAGAGTTACAATGACTGAGCGTGTAGATATGGGCCAAACCGACATCCGCACACCGCTGGCATCGCAGCCAAGCACCTTGGCAAGATGGGCACTGACAGATAAGTCATCACCTCTCTGAAAGGTGTTGCCTTTACGCCAACCGCTGAGGCACTGGATCGTCTCACGATGAGAGCTGAGACATATTTCATTCCATGAACCTGTGAACGATGTCCGATAAATGGACCGCGATCGGCGATTGATCCCTTATTTGATCCTAAATTTCTCGATAATGTTTGACCTTTGAGTTTCAGTATGATCGATAACGTTCCGTGCTAGAATCGACCAAGCCGGCAGTCAAGTCAAACCGATTAGGTTTATGGAGGTCAATTAGAAACAGCCATGGTACGGTGTCGGAGATCATGCCGACCTTTCGGCATTGTGGGCCTGAAGCCGGCCGAGAAACCGAGCGGGGGCTGGACTCTGACAGAGCCACCTTAACTTTGGGCAGAGTACGGTGGGCTTCTGGGGGGGTCTGGGAAATAGGATAGCATTCTACGAGAGGTTTTCGTACTTGCATAACTCACCGGTCCGTCTGATAAAGTTGGAGTCGGAGAAACCCGTGGCCGGACCAGGACAATGCATTTCAGGGTGATCGTTCTAGCCGTGGTGTCTGCGGTGCAGCCTCTCATACGGCGCTCATTGTGTCTCGGACAGACATGCCATTGTGGTGCAACCCAAAATGCACGGCCATACCCAGATATGGAGTTGATTGTACCGCCAGCACTGATTGCGTCATGACATGGAATGTACGGCGTGATGATTATTCATTCCAAAATGTGAACAGGTTAATGATTTATCATTGCGGCGCAAACAGGGCCACCAACCGTTGAATAGACCAGCGACTGGCCGGGTGAGAAATTGACGTGGCTTTGGTGGGCGCGCGATGATAGATCAGGCAACAGCCTCCCGGTCGCGGTGCATGTTGAATGCTTATGCTTGTCCTGCTTTTTAAATGTGGTGTTACTCAACTGCTCTAAACGCCAATTTTGCCTACTTGAAAGGCATGTTGTTAAGGGACCAAGCGACGTGTATTCACCTTGGGTATGAAACATATGTCGAACTACAATCCGTCAGTGAAAAGGTACGACAGGTAGTCTTATCCTTACCAACATTTCCAGAAAGTTCGACGCTGCCCCCATCCCTTGCACTAACTTCCTCTGCGACGACGCTCCCCCCATCGGGGATGGAGGCAAAACATGCCGGTTATGACAACGCAAACACCGCTAACCATGTATTATCTAAAAATGACTTACTCTCATAAGCATGCATACCTTGACCCACAGACCGTTCGTTTCTAGCGGTCGTACTACGCTACTTCTCGGAGGTGAAGACCATGGCAACAACGCCGCATAAAGAGACAAGACCCCAGGTCGCTTGGACGTACTCTTAACCGCGGTCGTGTGAGCAGACACCGATGTCCACCATTCGAGAAACATGCGCACCGGGTCATGGACGACAAGGATGACTGGACGACAACTGGAGCAGGTCCTGATTATGTCCTCGTATTTTTTGAGCTGCCTCCGAGATATCTCGAAGCGGTCAGTATATTCTACACATCTAAAACCTATCATCAGGGTACGTAGTACCATACTTTCTCGAATGCGTTAGGGAGGTAGAAACGAAATAATCATGGATACGCACCCTGCTGAGTTGGAGCGACAGACGCGTAACAAGTGCAAGAATATAAGAATGGACCGAAGAAACGAGCGGGTGGTTGAACCGTCTCTCGCCAGACTCCTCTTGAGAGCCCGTAAGACGAGTCTGTCGTATTCTGGGCAGAAGGAGGGCGTTGATGTTTCCGTACGTTCTTTGATCCTGCCAGTGGACTCGCAGCCTGACGACGACCGAGGGCTATAGAAATATTTGACATGTAGGTACACAGAAAGGTTACTGCTACATAAGTGGCTAATAACAAGGAACTACATAACGGCCCGGAATACTCGTGGGAAAGTCACGATAGTGCAAGTAAACTCGTCCGACACCATCAAGCACTGGGCTTGACGGTGACCGATGTATGAGATGTTGATGACCAGATATGTTCGTCAAAGTTTCCGCCCCAACCGCAACTCGTGTCTTTCGCTCTCAACAATGACGAGGCATGGTGACATACGAAGTTCATCAAGTCGTGAAGTGAGCTCCTTGTCGCAGTGTGCAGCCGTCTGCAGAACTGGCACGGAAGGATTGAGATGATATAGAAGAGGTGTGTTCACTTCCTTCCATCTCCGCTTTCTCTCTATATATATCTAATTGAACACCTCGTCAGATTCAAGCTCGATGAAACTGGACCGAAAACACACACCACGATCTGGCCTTGAGAGACTGGATTGCCCTCTCAATTGATCCTGACGTCCCTCTGAAGTACTCCACAATATCACGTTGCGGGGTAGTGGCATTGTATGCCTTAGCCTGTAATCGGTGCGTCTCCTTTTTCAACCTATACAAGCCTGTGAGCGGACGTTGGATCACATGGGATGGAACAGACATACAGTCTGAGCTGCTGACACATTTCATCAACAAATGCAGGTTCAATAAGGAGACCATCTTCAACGACCTCCTCAAACAATTCTCCCGACTCATTCATGAGGGATTGTTGTTCCCGCATTCTTCCGCTTTGGAGCTGCGACCAACATGCTTGGACAAAGAACGATGGGCGAGTGGTGATGAAGCCAAAGACGACAGTGAAAGTGCAGAAAGTGGGGATACTCATCTCATTCGCGGTGAGTGAGTCTTCTCATGTTGAGCTCATCACACCGGACTGATATTTATACGTGAAATTCTCGATAAATGGATTACGACGGGCCCCGGACCGGGTGGTTTGTGCTCGATCACACGACCACACAAAGCCATATCATTTTCACACGCGGCTAGTTGTCGGTCAATTCAGGGGGCCATAGCCCGGCTGGTGGTGTTTGTGCTGCAATGATGCGTGAGTTTTGCCTCTGTCCCCATGGGTAACTACTGACGTGTCAAGAAATTAGAATGAGAATGGAGATCTTCCCGATGCCACAGAAATGGGCAGGGATTGAAAGGACATGCGCGTTATGCGGATTCATGTCCAAGCCATTCAAACAGGGCAGTGTCCACTATCGCCTCGGTCGTGTCATTTTTAGCCGCAGGACAGGAAGATCCGTTAATCGTATACTTCGTCTTGCGATGAATATCGATCCAGTTTAACGGATGCGGCCTTACTTTACCACATCATCTCATCATGCCGCTTATCCATCATCCGATCACTGCCATTCGGCTGCAGACCCTCGATGACGCTCCTCATATGCTTCCAACCGGGGATTCAAATATTCACCTCCCGATATTTCGCCAAATCGCCCACATCCCGTGTAATGGAGAAGGCTGTTCTAGAGGCGACTCTGTCTTCCCAGGGGTTAGTATGGAGGTCTAGTTGAGTTCGGCACAAAGAATGCAAGCGGGGAGACGGTCATTGAATTTTCCGGAACGTTGGTAACGATCAGACCTTTTCAAGGTTTTTGCAGATTCTGAACCGTGTGATTACTGATCTATCTCTCTACTTACAATATAACCATCGAGAATGTCTAGAAAACAATGAACACTGCCATGGAGTGGCGCGACATTCAAAGATACCGAACAGGCGAAGCATTCAACATGTACACAGAAAGGTTACTGCTATGACAAATATTTAGATATTAGTGACGTTGTAGGTAAGAACTTATCCGATCCGGACCGGGGCTCAGAGGAGAGCTTCCTTGATTACGGACCGACTTGATTACAAACTTTTGTTCATCGATCACCTAGCTGCCAGCCAAACCAGCGGAGATGATACCGACTGGGATCATGTAAAACTTGTCCAATCATCGTGATTAATCCACACAAGACACGCCGAAACTGATCAGGATAGAGGCAAAGACTGGCGAGAGGCAGAAATTTGGGAGGGATCTTGGAGTCCACCTTCAAGTTCATCGCGGGATGGATTATGCGGATGAGCGACATCACCCTCCCACGGAACTCGACGGGTCTCATCACCTCCCTCCGCGCCATCGTCAAGGATCCAAGATGGCATCTCTGCATTTCTGTGCCAGTCAGGTCCGCGATGCATGTCGAATCATGTTCGTCGGCTCACTTGGAGCAGCTCTGACTGCATACAGATGAATCGTGCACCATTGGCGAACTCAGCTGATCCATCTGAAGCATGAAATTTAAAGATGGATGAGCTATTTTGTTTGCGCCTTGACGGTGAAAGACTTGCCTGATGCGGATTCCAGATTTGAATTCTTCCATGGTCTCTCTACGCGGTCTCGCTGATTCCTTGATCAATTATTCTTTCTCAGACAACCATTCATAATATCGAATTGAACGTACGAACCATTACGTGCACGAGAAGATTCTTGGATGTCTTCCGCATATCATCGATCGACCTAGGTTGCGGT
>JBBPTN010000266.1:0-26493 GCA_038094075.1 Xerocomus spinulosus | reverse complement strand
ATCTAACTCTTGGAATCCCAAAACCAGCATGTCAGGTTCACCAAAAGCTTGTTCGCTAGCTGTATCAGCCGAATTATTTTCGGAAAGTTCTACAAACAATCACAGACCGACAACCACGAGAAAATCGGTAGAGACGGACCTTGACTAAATGGATCCGATGGAACTTCAAATGGTGAAAGCTTCAAGGGAGATATCCAATCCGTCTTTGCATGACTGTAAGATCCGGTACCACGAAGCCATGGGTATAGATCCTGCGAGGGAGTCTTCCCACCAACGTTAAAAGTCCCGAGTCGTATTCTCCAGGTTGGTGAGTGAGGGTGGAAAACGCCAAAAGGATGACACACTTTAGTCGCCTCACGTTGCCATTTGACGCCTTCTTGACAGCAACGTGTTCCATCCAGTCATGCTGTACGACTGATATATCTGAAACATCGTCTCCCTCAACGCCAGCCATGGCTCGCGACAGGCGTGTATGCAAGGGTTGTCTACGGAGCCGAAGGTCAAGACGACGAGATAACGGGCCCAATAAGTACGCGTCAACCCAGGAAAAATCAGGATCAGGAAGCTGTCTCGCGGCTTTTAAAAAGGATAGTTTTAGGCTCTGTATCCGTGGATGAGTGCGCGCGTACTCGCAATCTCTTTCAGACGACGGCACTCTGCGGTCAAGCCCTGCATTTTGTGAGTATCGGACATCTGAATGATGCACTCCAGTGGTCTTGTATCTTGCGCATCGCGTTCGATCGTAAGGAGCCAAGACCACAATTCAGTGGGTACGTCTGAATCTGTTTCTGTCGCGTGTGTGTTGGTCAGACGCGTTTGAGCGACTCGCAAAGCCAAGTGCTTGGTGACGGGTAGCGCGTCCAACACTGTCACTAGACCGTTTGACGCAGAATGGCTCAAGACGAGCAGGCTTTGAACGTGAGCATGTATCTTGTATATGATGATGTGAGTACCTGCCGAGATCTGTCTGGTGCGTGAGGAGGGCGATCGAGCGGCGAATGCCAGTCTTGTCCTTTGACATATCCCCTTCAGCGAGGTGGACATCGAGGAGACATTTGACGCTGTCGGATGGACGGAGAAGGGAGCGAAGGAGATCGTCCGACATGTCGAGGCTCGAGAAAAAGATTCCCACGTTTCCCCGCAATGTCACGGGGCCTCGACATGAAATAAAAAGGCCATCGCCTCCTCCTCCGCCTCTTTCTTCTTCATCCCATCCATGACTCGCACTGAACGCGCCGCCTTTCCTCGTGCCCTCCTTAGGGACCGTTCAGAGTCAAAATCTGGTCTCGACAAGTCCTTTCGCAAGGGTGGCGGTGGCAACCACAACTGGGGCAGCATCGCGGACGAGGGTTACCTCGAAGCTGCCGCACTCGAAGATGAAGAACATGCTGTTGTCGAGGACAACAGAGACTCTTGTGTGTTTATCCCTGCCATCGATCATCACCTCGCTCACTTTCTTACCAGTCGAGAAACACTCGGAGAGAAGGTCCAACTCTCTCACCGAGGAAGAGAAGCGTGTGGCGAGAAACTTTAGGAAGACCGCTCTCAAGGGCCAAGGTTACCCATTCCATTGATCACTCGCCAGTTTGCTCAACACCCTGCAGACATTGACTTATCTGCAATCGCCCGCACTTCGGGCGCGGTATCCACCTCTCCCACCACACACATTACTGTCCCTCTGGTGTAGGCCACCCCTTGTGTGTTGTACAATATCCCAGTGTAGTGTGTCATGACCGAACTGTATTTGTACTTTGACCAATTGTTTGGAGATCGATTATTGTCCAGTAGCAAACAAAGTTTCATCAATCATTAACCATGTTCGTCGTGGAGTCGTGAAGCAGCGCTGCAGCCATGATGGCATCATGAGGCCAGCTGTGGCTTTCTAGAGTGCCAACAGGCCTTTACATGATGTCTCTGCGAAACGTAAAACCATCAATATGAAATGTCACAAGACACACTGATCAGCGATCATGCAGTGATTGCTTGCAGAGCAGAGGCACAGCGCCACAGCCCTAGATGTGTGTCAGCCACCGAAAATGCAAAAAGCGATCAAAGGGGGCATCACAAGTATTCTGATACCTCGTGTAGAGTCTGAAAGCCTACATCGCCAGGGGAAAAAAAGTGTGACATAGTCTCGTTCCACCTGCACTAGCAGGTGGCAATCAGAGCTTACCTCCAGACAACATCGATTAGGCTATTGAACGTGGTCTTTAACAATGCAGTGAACAGTTATGATCTTGCAAAGGTACTCTCGTTGACAACTTGGAGAAAGTTAGTCTGCTGGGGCAAAACGGACCCACATCAGAATGCGTGTTCCATCTTTTTGCGAACATGAATGCAGATGAGGTTCATGGACGTACGATCGTCCCGACGCAAGGATATGGCCAGGTGTACCAGGACGGACGACTCAACGTCAAGTCATGGATATTGTAATGCGGTGAGCACTGGCAAGTTACGTTACAAGAGGCCCCACATTGTCAATCCCATCAGCAATACAACCGGGCTCAATGGCGTAGATGCCAAGTCTGAGTGCGTCGCGCCAACCAACTCGGATGCTTTCGGGGATATGGTCCAGATCAAGGTGGGGGAATATGCGCTTTTTGAGCGTCATGCATGACGAGATGCCTCGAGGCAGTATCAAGGACATGGGAAAAGATGTTACCAGGTACGTCGAGTCGAAGGATGGAGTGGAGATAGCGGCTATTAGTTCATTCTCTGACGCGCCCGCGAGATCTGTAAACGAAAGTTTCTCAACAGATACATCTACTGAAAATGAATATCCTGGGACGCTCCACGAAAACCACATACCCCACTGAGACATTCCGAGAAGATGTCGGGGAGGCATGTAAGTCTTCCAATAGACAATGTGGGTACTTGAGCCAGCAGCGGCATTTCCTATCATGGAATGAAGAGAGAAAAGGGATGGAATGACGCCTCCTTGGTGTAAAACGCCAAACACCAGAGCAAGTGTTACATTGAATGTAATCCAGATCGTCTGCTCATGGTCAATTATGACCCGATTTTTGCACAAAAACAACCCACCCAGAAGAGCTTACCCGGCAGAGGCAGCTTTGAGGTGGTTGCTAACACAATGATCAGGGGAACTAGCGGTGTCAGAAACCTAGGTTCTTGGTGGGGTTGAGAAGATAAAATGCATAACGACAAAATAATAATCTGAATTAATGCTAAGACAATAATCAGCACGAAAGGCAAGTAAAGGTTAAAAAAAAATCGCTTACTTTGTGTTACGATATCCATCTCAAAATGAACTTTTTGAATGCGATGCCAGGGGAACATCACACACATGTGTATACTATACCACGTAAACCGCACGAATAGCGGCCCGAGTAACATCGGTAGATTAACACCGACGTGTAACCAGTTCGGATGCAGGCCGTGAGCGGCGAGGTTCTCTGTCGATAAGTTGTATTTGACGAAATTGTAAGGTGTAACGACCGCCTTGGAAGAGTCGCCACGAAAATAGTACGTATCGGCAGCGATGAATGCGGATGTTGCAAGTGTAGCCGTGCAGAACGGCGGAAGCAACAGGCCGATGGTCTGGGCTGGGGAGCCTGCTACCTCGATGGAGAGTCTGAGTGCTTGGAAGCCGATCGGGATCGCAAACGCAGCGAACGTCGGGCGGGTAAATATACCAGTGACGGCAAGGACTGCAAGGAAATGAAGATCACGTTTGAAGGAACGGTGGAGCAGGGGATCCCAAACATTCGTCCTGCCCGCCTTGAGATGCGTCCGTTTATCCACCATCCGCCGAAGTTGTACGAGGGAAAGAGAAATCAACACTGATTCGAGCGAGTTCGAAAATGGTCGAACGTGAAAGGTCCATGTGACATAAGACGACGCAAGCAAGAGTAGACACAAGCGTCGGGGAACAGCGAGCGGGACGAGACTCGACACGCTGTAATCTGCACTATTTGAGTAATCACGCGAGTGAGAGAGGAGGAAAGGCTACCGAGGAAGCAGGACAAGCACAGAAATGCCAAGCGTTGGACACCAAAGACGAGCGAGGGATGTACAGCTCCGTCTTGACTTGGTGTCAGGTCAGGTCAAAGATACTGGGAGATTTCCTCACCTTTACAGAGCAGCCTCAAGACGAACAAGGGCAACCCAGTCGTTATGAAGGGTGGAAGAATGGATCTTACTGGAGATTCTGGCAGCCATTCCCAAGTAGTCAAGACATGGAGCCCCAGGATACTACCTTGCTCGTTCGCGTCAATATGAATACAATCTGAATTAAAGGCAGAGTACCAGCCGTGACCTCTCCATTTTGCATGTGTTCGTCAGGATGTATATACCCCGTTCCACAGAACGCAAACCAAATGCGAACTAGCCAAAGACTAGCGTAAGCCCACCTGAATACCATGTGACGGTCAAGGACACAGCGGAGTTTGAAAGCCAACTTGTCATTGGCCAATATGGTCTGTTCGTCCCAAGATGCAGACGACTAACGCGATGGCTAATGTACACTTTCAACATTCCAGGCTTCCCTTCACTTTTGCTCAGAGTGCAACAATCTTCTCTACCCAAAGGCTGACCCACAACGGCGCACCATGCTGTATGCTTGTAGGATATGCGACTACTCTGAAATCGGTGAAAACAAGTGTGTGTACAAAAATGACTTGCTGACGGTCACCAAGTAAGTCACGAGCCCCACGGAGTGGATACAGATCGCCCAGTGGCGGCGATCGCCTTCAATAGGACCTGAACTGAGCTATTCGACAGGGAGCAAATGGGAGTGACGACTGATCTGGGGTTAGATCCAACCCTGGTATTTCACCTCCCGTTATCAACCCGTCTATTTATTTTCATTCTTCTCTCCCGTTGTAGGCTCATTCCAACATTTCATGTCCGCAATGTGGCCACGAAGAGTGCGTAAGCTGATTCTCCGCAGCTCCAACCAGGTCGACGATTCGTTTGCTTTAGTGCGGTGTTTTACCAGGATCAATCAAAACGGAAGGAGACGCGCATGATCCTCTTCTACGTGTGTGTGAAGTGCAACCATAGCTTTACAGACCCTTCACTTCCGCAAGAGAGTCGGCCAGAAACGGGCTAACAAGGTGGTTGTGTGGTATATCATACACGGAACACTCTGATCCTATGTGTGCCGTCAAAAGCAGGATTGTAATCGTACAGACTTGTTTGAATGTCCCTCAGTGACATCCCTTCAGGGCAAGAATCATCAATTCGGGTACGTCCATGGAGATGAGAATGCCTTTGGAGAACTTATATCCGCGACTGTCCTCCCCAATGGAAGTGTGAGCAATATTTGTTTCAGTATACCACCCCCGATGATCACCGGCGGCGTGCTTGGTCATGTACAATTAACATGTCGTTGGTTCCGCGGTGGTAGTAACCCAAGTTTTGTAGATCTCTGGGGCGTATCATTGCACAGTCGGTGAGTGCGAGATTTCATGGTCCTATTGGCCAATTGGCCATATCCACATCATGATCCCATAAAGCCGCTATCTGCGCTCCTTGCTTCTTCGTCCGGCATGAGTTCAGCCGTCAAAAGGCTGTGTTCCCCAACACATTCGACTTACGCGATTGGAGCCTGTCTATTCAACACGTTGCAATATACAATGAAGATATGTCTCTTATTTGGTTAGTGCTATCTGGGAGAGTGAGAAGGCCTTTTTCACGATGACAGCGTGGCGGCAAAGAACGTGGTATACCGCTTGCCAGAGCCAACTCTTGGGACCGAGGACTAGGGTCAATGTCTTTAGGATAATGACGCAGCGCGGAGGATCGACACCACAAGACACGCCAAGGCTCACATCGAGGTATATTGGAAGCGAAACACGTCGGTAAGGTTATCATACTGGCCTACACGAGTGAAGATTACGACCACGTTCTTATCGCGGCATCGGGTATGAAAGGCCACGATGTGCATGGTGTCGAGCGACGACGTTGGCGTGTTGGTGGCGCTCCACGGTGTCCATGACCGAACATGTGTCTGCTGGCATGGAAAACATGTCGCCCGCGTCGTATGAAGCAGAACACGGTCACCTATAACCATGGGAGCCTGTTGGGAGAAAACATGTCAAAAGGACATGGCGGTGCGTCGAGACAGTTGGAGTGTTGTGACGGTTTGATTACGGCGACGCATTTCCGAATGATGTCTCGCCTAAGTAAAGGCAGGCACACCTGTTCACAGATTACGCGACGGTGGTTGGGTCTGGCCCTCGACGTACGGAGGGTGGCAAACGGAGAACAAGTCCCCGCCTGTGATGGGGGTTGCCATTCAGCAACGCGTGTGAAGTCATTTACGACACGACACACGACGGTGCACCGGTGAGCCACCGACGAGAGGGTTGGTGTCGATGGTCGCTGCGGTTTCCTGCAGAACAGGACTGGCGCAGAGACCGTCCGGCGGACATGGACAGGATGCGGTAACGAGGTAGAGCGGGTATGAATGTGTATCCAATTTGAGACATGCCAAATTATTGCCGACATGTCCCTTTACGCTTCTTCTCGCTTGGCTTGCTATAAAATTCCCAACGTTGCTAGCTGCATTTCATTCCCTCTTTTTTTCCTTCCTCTCTTTCTCCCCAGACGGTACTCAGATCACAATGAAGGTTTCCGTCATCCTCGCCCTCGTTGCTGCTGCCACCGTCGTTTCCGCTGAGACCAACGCTGGTCGCTTTGCCCGTGGACTGGGCCCAATGGCACCCATCAAACGCGGGTCCAAGTCTAGCTGTGAGTGGTCTAGCCATGTCTACTGTAGCTGTCACTCATCCCGTATTTCAGCTGCAAACAAGCACTCGCCATCAAAGACCCCTGGTAATTCGTGCAGCACCCAGAACCAACGCTGCTGCAACCAGACTGGAAAGACCAGCAATGGCGAAAACAATAGTATCGATCAATTGCTCGCATCGTACGGCATCAGCGTCCCCCCCGGTACTGGTGTGGGTGTGCAGTGTGTTGGTGTTGGGGGTGTTGGCTGGTAAGTTGCCAATCATGACCAAAGAACTTGGTTGACACTTGATCAACCCTTTCAGCTCCCAAGCGACTACATGCTGTACCGGTCCCACACAGGATGGCCTTATCAACCTGGGCTGCAACTCGAGTAAGTGGCATGTTGAGGTTGTATGCATATTATTTATCCGACTTTTCAGTCAACCTCTAGAATGTCCGCTTTCCTCGCTGCGCCTCGTTCCTTTGCTCACGTAGCTTGTTATCGAAGTCATTAATCATACCCTTTTTCAACATTTTCACACTTCGTTTTCTGATACTGCTGTTCGTCAACTTGGGTTTCTCCTTGGAAGTAGATCCCTGCGGCATTATCGTGGACTCGGACCTTTGGTCACCAATGAAAAGTTTTTGTTGCCAGCGAGATTGCATACGGTTGCAAATTTCTTGGCAGTGAGCATGGAAGTTTCAAAAACAATATTTTAATTGGTATCCGTCCGGAATTCCAATTTTTGTATGACAATGATTAGAGTCTGTTGTGGAAACAATTGTCATCTCTTCGTAAATCTCCGTTTGGCGACGTCGCTACAAATGCTGTGCTTGCTGATTCGCTTCTTGTTCCCTGCTGTTGTTTGTAAGCTCCGTCTTGGGGCTGCATCAACGAAGAAACACAAGGAAACTATTGAAGCCGATCCGTAGCATTTATTAATAAATATCGACGCGATACTGATCCTTTTGCGTTGATCGGCTGCTGCGCGTCGTAACTTTTCTGCCAGACTGTGTGGAGATATGGTGTCTGAGAATATTACAGCACCCGCCCTCCGTCGACGTAGGCGTACGAAACCGTCTGGACGCTCAGCGCGAGCGTTCAAATGCCGAGGAGATCCAGGTTCAGCGGCGCGCTGGTTCGGCGTTGTTCGTTTTGCTTGTCAAATAAACCTGAAACCGTATTTGACACGGCCGGCATAATTGAATACTACTGTAGTGAACGCTTCAAATAGCGCTCGCTTGCGCTGACACGAGTTATCTGAGACGATATATATTTCATAAGCCAAAACATACACCTTTATTTGGTAAAACTGTACAGTACACATGGCAATTGCCGAGTGGCTTGGAGAGACAGCGAAACCGACGAGCACATCTCAAGCTCACCGTCCCCGCCGACGTCAAGATGCCCAAAAGTACGTCCTCGTCTTTCTAGACCGCCATCAGAACTGACCTGTAAAAGTCTACAAGCCAGGAAAAGTAGTGCTTTCTCGTCCGTCTTTGACTATGCACTCACGATGTTATACACGTAGGTTGCCATCGTCTTGCAGGGCCGTCAAGCAGGCAAAAAGGTCGTCGTCATCAAACAGCTCGATGAAGGGACCAAGGAACGTCCCTACCCCCACGCGATCGTTGCTGGCATCGAGCGTTACCCGCGAAAAGTCACTCGCCGTATGGGCACCAAAAAGGTGCAACGGAGAAGCAGAGTAAAGCCATTCATCAAGGTCAGTGTCCTTCCGGATCCATTTACGGTGTCGTGACCGAGGCGCATGCGTTATAAAGACCGTCAACTACTCCCATCTCTTCCCTACCCGTTATTCTTTGGAGTTGGAGAATCTCAAGGGGGCGGTCGCTGCAGAGACTTTCAAAGAGCCCACACAACGAGAGAATGCGCGCAAGAACATTAAAAAACTGTTGGAAGAGCGATACCAGAGCGGCAAGAACAAGTGGTTCTTCCAACCTCTCCGTGTAAGTAGCTACCCCACAACCGTTGCCCTGTCGTTGAGGGATTTGTATCTAGTTCTAATTGTCCCGCGGTACTTGCATGAGACAACCACATGTATCCTTATGTCCTCAGTTGACACACATGACTCCATATGCATACTTGCTGAACATGCACATGGCATCGGTGGCAAGTCGCCTCAGCATCGAGTGCGTGTAGAAGTACCGTCAAACCAAACAAGTTTTGGTAAGATTTGTCTCGAGATGCTGACCCACAAAATGCTGCAAAAGGATGGTGATTGTCTACTACCGACGCCGACAACTGAGGGTAACGAGTCTATACATGCTCAGCAAAATAATAACCTCAGAGGGCACTTGCACCTATTACGACCAAGTCAATCCCTCTGCAAAAATGGACATCATTAGTAACGCACCGGTAATGATGTCGACCAATTCGTTCGTGATGGCGGCTTGGCGACCACGGTTGTATTGCATCGTCAGAGTGCTGATCATGTCCTTTGCATTCTTTGATGCATTGTCCATGGCATTCCGACTGTTGGGACGCATCAAATGTCAAATAAAATCATCATAGAAGTTGTTGAACGTACCGAGCACTCTGTTCACACGCGTGTGCTTCGACAAGAGCAGCATAGATGGCATTGGCTAGCGAGAATTCTGCCAGGTCCTTGGTGACATCGTCCTCCATCTCATATGCACGGAAACCGGCTGTAGACGCGACATGGGTAAGCAAGCATACAAGAAAATACAAGACTTGCGTGACTCCTTGAACGTGTTCTCATTCGCAACCTCGACGATGCCAGCTTCATACGAGATAGCCGACACGAATTTGTTGTACACAATCGCAATCGAATCGTACGCGACACCACTTTTGACAATCAGATCGGCAACTCCAGCAGCGTCCGCAAAGGTAGGAATGTCACGTCCGATTTGGTTAAAAGTGAGCGCGAGATTTTGGCCGAGGACACGGGCGAGTTGGCCCTTGGACTTGTCACCAATCACCATCACTGGTGAGTCGGCATCGACAGGGCTCTCGGTATCAGCAAGGACACGGCGGGTCGCTTTCGAGACCGAAGAATGTATACCACCGCAGAGACCCTTGTCGGAAGAAACGACGATGAAGAGCTTACGCTTCGCAGGCGTCTCAGAAGGCGTGTGGTCAAATATCTCTACAAGACCGGGTGAGCGACGAAATGTGCAGACATTATAGACATACCCGAGTTGGCGATACCGTACTGTTTGCCTGTGTTCATGGCACGCTGCGCCTTTGCGAGCTTCGTGGACGCAATCATCTTCATCGACTAGAGCAACAACAGCTCAATAAAGCCTTACCCGCGAGTGCGAGAAAGGCCTACTTTGGTGATTTTCTCAATGTTTCTGACCGACTTGAGCCGCAGCTCGATTTCACGGAGGGTCGCCATATTGCGGGCATTTTGGACGGCGCCGTGACGGTGGGCCTGCTGTGCGGCGAGACGGGAGACGGACTGCCTGGCGAACATGTCCCTTTGAAAAGTGTACGGAAAACATCGGCCAAGGTGCGGAGTCCGAACATCCCTGCCGAAATTAGTGCGCCGACTGAAATACACGGCATCATGGCGAGTGACTCCATACTGATCACGATCAGCGCAGCGTCCTCATCGACGACATCGACGACGAGAAAGACATCAAGATGGCAGCGGAAGAGCCTCTGTTTGATCCTTCGCTCAAGAAGCGAAAGAAAAAGACGGTCGCGTTCACCGAAGACCCACTTGGACCAGAGGCAGATCCCACTGCGCCAGCACCGACTACGATCGAGGGCACGACTGCCAACGGCGATGCGGTCGACTTTGGACCCACGACAGTCCATGAGCAGATGAAGCGCAACCAGACCGCAGAGGGCGGTGGTGCAGGCAGAGACGATCAGAAGCAGGACGACGAGTTCAAGGCCATGTTCCCCGACGGTCTGAAGAAGAAAAAGAAGAAAAAGGACATCCCAATGGACCTCGTACGCCATACGATCCCCATTGTCTGCAGCATTTCTGATATCTTTGTTCAGGGCGAGGATGGCTCTGGCGCATCAACGCCAGCAGGCGGTTCCTCTACCGCGATCGCCTCCGAAGACCTCGACTTTTCTGATATGAAGAAGAAGAAAAAGTCATCCAAGAAAAAGGCGATGGAAGAGTTTGAAAAGGAACTCGAGGAGTCGAAATCAAAAGAAGCTACAGAGGGTGCTGACGATGTCGAGATTGACGACGGAGAACACCTCAACGACATGGACGAGGCTGAGCTTGGCGACGATCCGTTTGCGAGACCAGAAGCACCCACCGGTGTTGACTCTGGGAGTGAGCCCTGGCTGACGAGTGATCGTGATTATACATATCAAGAGGTAAAATGTTTTTGAAGTCATGCCTGTTCATCCTCTTACCCTTCTATGTAGCTCCTTACACGTTTCTACGCGTCCCTTCACGCATCTAACCCTTCCCTTCTTACCTCCGCCGGAAAGCGGTACACAATCGCCCCACCACAAATCCTTCGAGAAGGTGTCCGTCGTTCCATCTTTGCAAACGTTGCAGACATCTGCAGGCGTATGCACAGATCTCCAGAACACGTCATCCAATTCCTCTTTGCTGAGATGGGTACGACGGGCAGTGTCGATGGTTCCGGGAGGCTGGTCATCAAGGGCCGCTTCCAACCAAAACAAGTAGAGAACGTGTTGAGAAGATATATCGGTCAGTGCGACGTGTCGTAACTTGATCGCTTTTTATTGATGCAAGATGGCAGTCGAGTATGTCACCTGCAAAACATGTAAATCCCCAGACACCCTTCTCACAAAGGAGAACCGTATATTCTTCATGTCCTGTGAGTCGTGCGGCTCACGGCGATCCGTCAACGCAATCAAGAGCGGTTATCAAGCCCAGGTCGGCAAGAGGAGTAAGAACAAAACCGGGTAGGACGGCATGCGCAGACACGTTTGTTGGGGCGGTATAGACGCGAGGTCGAGATGTCGTGGTCCCGACATGGACTATACGACGGAATCGGCAGCGTCACATTTCATCAGTCTCAGAATACATGTACGTTTCAACACTCCCATGTTCATGGACGCATGCTTCAAAGAGCATTCTTAACAAGAATCATCAAACAAAGCGACATTAGAAGAAAAAACTAAAACGGCACGTAAAATATGGCATAGAGTCTCGGCTCGTTTGACGCATAAAACACGAAATAAGACACTTGCACCTTTATATTTATGCCCCAACATCACCGATGCGCGTCAACGCAACCCGCCGTTTCTTCTTTGGCGGTTGGTCCTTTGCTTCCTCGGCCACAACAGACTTGTCTGTACCCGTGCTAGTTTCGCTGGAAGGCACAGACTCCTCTGCAGCCGACTTGGACGTCGACGCTTGTTGTGCCATCTCGCCCTCCTGTACCTGACCCCGCTTAGAGGGAACAGTTGGCGGTGCGATGATAGGCAGCGTTGTGCCTGCGCTAGCCGGCGTCAACGGGGCGACATGCGTGGACATGGACCCAGATGCCGCATATGTGAGAGGCACAAAGTTGTGCTGAGCTATCGATTGTAATTGCAGCGTCGATTGTTGGGTATGGTGCGCAGGGAGAATCTCGTCAAAGATGATGAGGGTACAGTATCCATCCCGCGAGGAAAGCACAAGCGCCTGACCATCTGGAGACCTGCGCAATCGTGATCACAAGTGAGCAAATATCAAAAAACGCGTATGGGACGTCACAAACCACGACATATCTGTAAACTCATCGTAATGTAATTTCGTCAGTAAACAGACTGGCCCTGCTTGTTGCGTGTCATAGATGGTGACAGTGTCCATCGTCAACACGGCGTATAGCATCCGATAGGGTAATGCAAATACCGACCCACTCCCACTGGATGATGAGGTAGAAGCGGATGTCTTTGAGGATGTAGATACATTGGAGTTAGATTGCTTCAGCGGATAAAGCGACGGAGAGTGTGCTGCCGGTGTATCAGGGTTAGCGGCAGGGAACTGGAAAATTGGTGTCTTCTCCACTCGTAACGGAGAGAGGATAGGTTGCTCATGTACCAACCCACCGGTGCCACTGGTGAGATCAACGGCTAGCTTTCCTTCTTTGGTTTTGTCCAGAACGGCGGTCTTCGGCTCTTCGGTCTTCGCACCAACGACACCGTGTCGCAGTTCATACAAGATAGGGGAGAAACGTACAGCGACGGATGCTTTTTTGTGCCCAGGGAGTTGGGCGATTGGTGGGCGTGCAAAGTTGGCGCGAGAATAAATGAATACAGATGATGCAGAATTAGGGTTGGCCAGTTCGCTCTGCGACAAACTCGAGCCACCCTTGTCGGACGACTGGCCTCTGCGACTTTTGGTAGGTGTCTCGTCCCCTTTTGCTACGGCACTGAACGATAGGTCTTCAAAGTGCCCGGCGGGCGTAAGTAACAAGCCGCCATCCGGGCTAAATGTTAACCTTCTGAAGAAATTTGTAAAGCTTTCGTCGCCGTATAACTTTATAGTTGACCATGCGGGTGAAGGCAAGGCGCGAATGGCAGGAAGTGGAGGCATAGGAGAGGGAGAGCGGCCATATCTAGAGAAGTGGTGACCTGGTGACGATGGGGCGTTAGATCCACTGAATGACGATCGTCTAGAAGACGGTCGTTCAAAAGGTGGAGGAAGCATGGTGGATGGTGTACTGGCTACAGAGGTGGCGGGGGTAGGTGGGTATGCTATGGAGTTGTTGTGATTGCCCGACTGGGGAAAATCTTTCTCCACCTTCTGATCCGCAGAGGTAACCTCCATATCGCTAGTGGAATCGTGCTTGAATCCTCCTTTGATACGGCTTTGTGTACTTGGGGTACGAGAGTGGCTGAACGCCATACGGGTATTTTTCCCGACTGCGTGAGCTTCAAAAGGCCCTTGCTTCGTCGAGATTCGGTAGATATGCATAGAACGGTCGCTGCTCTGCGTGGCAATATATTCGTTCAAAGGATCCCAAGCGACGCCTTGCACATAGTGACTGTGTTCTGCGATCTCATGAACACATTTCCCTAGGCAGATGCACAACGAATTGAGCTGAAGAAAGAGAATGGGGAAAAAATAACCGAACCATCGGTCACTGTGAAGACGCGTGCGCAATTGTCGGTGCTGCCAGCAAGGATGTACTCCCCTGACGGGCTCCACGCAAGGTCGTACACTTGCATGGTTGTGCACCTGAATCCATGAATCCATTGTCAGACCCTCATAGCCAGTGCGGATGAACTGGCAGAGACAAGTCAAAACTGACCGGAATGTTGTACGCGGTTTCCAAAATTCTTTTTCGTATTGCAATTCCTCGGAATTGAGGTCACCTCCGTATGTCATTGGCGGGGGCGTACTCGATGGCGCCCAGATGATGATCATTCCATCTAAAAGAATCTAAGCCAATATACCAACGATAGCAACAAAGTAGAACACACCATCCCCAGCAGAGGCGATCAGCTCTCCTGAATGCACGTAAGAACACGCGGAGAAAGAGTCTGTGGATACGAACCATTGGGAGAAAAGCGCACAACGTTGACTGGTGCAGAATGTTTGTTGAGGGTCGCGAGATACTCGACGCGTGGTGGTCGCGGCGAAACAACGGTGTCACCCACTTCTGCGATGGACGGAGGCAGAATGTTTGGGTGTACCATCCATACCTACATTGTGTTGCGGCGCGCGCAACGATTGAGGCCAGAGGCGCGTCTAACTTGACAAGTCAACGTACCCGTACAAGGTTGTCCTCTCCGCCCGTCGCAAGCTTGTAGCACTGCGATGCAAAGCCCTTCTCTTGAGCTGGACGCGCCTTTTTGAATGAAATGGGCTGAAAGTCGCATGTTGATATCGGCTTGGAGTCGTGCCAGCGAATTTCGAGAGTCCGGTAGCGCATCGTGGTCGGTCCCGTCCAAGTTGTCGTCGTCGCTGTCGGCTGGTCGTCGTGTGGATTGGCTACGGATGGATGCGCATGCAGAGACGCGCAGGTGATGTCCAGTGGTGGTAGAGATTAGGATGTGGTCTCACGCCTTCTTTGTGCCACTACAAGTACTAGCAACTTTTGTACCACATCATCGTAGAGCACTTGCATGTAGCGTCGAACTACTCAGTAGAGATGGCGAAGAAGTGAACCTATCTGCACTTGCAGGGCCATCCTCACGATCTCCACTTGTCCCCATAATCACGCCAAGATCCTTGAGATCCTGCTGCAGGATTTTCGTTAGGTGCTGCAGACCTGCCTGTTGGTCGGATAAAATCTGCAACAAAACTTGAGCGACCCTCACACAATTGCCGCAGCGTCACGGACCTGTGTGATCTGCTTCAGGCCTTCCTCGTCGACAACCGTCCATTCTACCGCCCCTTCTCCCCGGGCCTTCTTTCCACGCTCCCGGGCCGCATTAATAGCTCCAACCAACGCCCACAGTTCATTCAGTTTACTCTTCATCTTGCTCATCCCTCCCGGTCTTCGCAAATCCTCCTCCATCTCCTCAAGCGCGACTCGCAGCGCTTCTTCCTCGGGTCTTATCGAGGAAGAACGCACAGCTGGAATCAGGAGGTGGAGGTGTTGCACCAATCTAAGTAGCCGCTGTGATAGCTGGGTATGCTGAGATAGTGCACGATGTAGTCGTGACAGCGTGGTATCCGTGTGCGTTGCTGTGAGGGTCTGTAACCGCTTTCTGAGCTCCTGTTCGATCATATCAGACCGCGGCGAAACAGTTCGGTTGGTCAAGCTAACCTTGAGCTTCTCTTGTTGTGCAGTCGCTTGTGTAGACTGTGCCTCGACACGAGCATTAAGCGCATCAAAACCGACGGCTAATGCGGGCACCATGCTGAAACACCCAACCTTTATGTCGATCGTTCCATTAAAATGCAGTGTTCACATACCAACTAGGATTCGGATTCTCTCTGACAGCTCTCTGCCAAAGAGCTTCGTTGGTCGCGTTGGCAGGTCGACCATACTGACTGACAACGGCAGGGTCAACTAAGTTATAAAAATAGTGCTAAATACAAATCGACGTTAACTTAACTAGGATTTCTGCACCTTTCAGGGGACTCACCTGGAAGCGACACTGCGGTGAATTTGGATTCCAAGCCTCGGCAATGGCATCGATCCTCTGCATCAGCGCAAAGAACTGGCTCTGAGGATCTTGCTGCTGAGCAGTGCCACCAAGGGTCGATTGGGATGTCCTCGCCGTGGAGGCTCCCAAAATCGATCCCGCCCCAAGACTAGCGCCCAAGGTCGGTGCAGCTAGGGTGCTACCAAACAGGGTGCCCGTGGTCGATGGTTGAGTGGTGGACCCAAAGAGCGATCCAATTGGCTTTTGTGGTTGCTGTGATTGAGCAGGCTGTCCAAACAGCGAAGTCGTAGGTTGTGTTTGTGCTGCTGCTTGTCCAAACGGGGAGATCGTACTGCTCGCAGCATTGCTGTTACCAAAGATACTCCCAGTCGCAGTGGGTTGCGTGGTGGTAATCGAGGTCTGGGCAGCTGGTTGTCCGAAAAGCGACGTACCCGCAGTGCCACCGCCAAAGATGCTCCCGGTAGGTTGTGTAGAACCAGTCGAATTTTGCCCCACTGGTTGTCCAAAAAGTGACGGGGTCGAAATGGCATTCATCCCCGCAGTGGCACCACCACCAAAGATACTCCCGGTCGTGGTGGGCTGCGTAGTAGCAGTTAAATTTTGTGTAGCTGGCTGTCCAAACAGCGTCGGTTGTGAGATGGTATTCGTGCCGGCATTGGTGCTACTCCCAAAGATACTCCCAGTTGTAGTGGGTTGCGTGGTACTGCCAAAGATACTTCCAGTCGTAGTGGGTTGCGTGGTACTGCCAAAGATACTCCCAGTCGCTGTAGGTTGAGTAGTGTTTCCAAAGATACTCCCGGTTGTGGTTGGCTGTGTGGTGTTCCCAAAGATGCTCCCACCTGTCCCTGCCGGCTGCGTAGAACTCCCAAACAAGCCACCCCCCGTCGCCGATGGTTGCTGGGAAGTTGTGGTACTCCCAAAAAGCCCACCTCCCGTCGTTGGCTGTTGCTGAGATGGCAATGTGCTCCCAAAAATATTACTGCCTGTCGCTGGTTGTTGTTGCGAAGTCGGGTTTCCAAAGAGTGCCATGGGTGGAACTTCAAGAGCGTTGATGAAACCATAACAGGCTACCGTACTGATCACGTGACCTGGCGTTCAGTACGATCTTATCAAAGGGGAAAGCAAGGAAAAGACGTCAAAAGTAGGATTACATAGGCCAATACAACAACAATACAAAGGAGAGGGAAATGAGATGCAACCCATTGTCTCTCAGACTTGCACCCTCCTCATCTGCACTGGCATCAATGTTCTTTGGTTTTCTTGTCCGGGTATAACTACAGTGGTACGCGTTGAGTTCTATATATATGACCGAATGCCTGAAACTAACCTTTCCTGGGTTGAACAAGTTCATTGGGTCTATCAGTTTCTTAATGGACCGCATCAAATTCACAGTGCCTTCCCCCAGTTCAGAGTAGAGGAATTCACGTTTGCCAATACCGACACCATGTTCGCCTGTGGCTAAGTTACGAGAAATGATATCATCAAAAACTAGAAAACAGTGTGATGATCGCATGAAAGGAAAGCTTACATGTACCCTCCATCCTTATTGCCCGCTCAACCATACGATGTTCGACCTCTTGCGCTATTGCCCTTTCCTTGTCATTTCGGAAGAGGAGCAATGCGTGGAAGTTACCTATCGTCCATTCAAAGTTACTGAGCGAACAGGAGAGCGAAACGGAGACTGACCGTCACCGGCATGCCCTACAATGGTACTCACAAGGCCAGCCTCCTGGATATCTTTCTTCGTCTCGTAGACGAGATCAGGGAGTCGCGAGACAGGGACGCTATGGAACATACCCTATGTCAACGAACTTGCATCTCGTGGAGATAATGGAACTGACCACACGTCCGTGGGTATTCCCCTGGAACCCTCCAGGAGCGCTAATGAAGGATAATACGCATTCTTCCTATCAGCCCACAAGCTTTTTGCTTCTTTTTCGCTTCGAGCTAATTCAAAGGAAGCGGCACCGTGCTTTTTCAAAACCCCACCAACAACTTTGGCGGTCTCCTGAAGCGACGCTTGGGTGGGTCCTTGGAATTTAAAGAAGAGGAAGTCGGCCTCAGGGTAGGTGCGTTCAGATGCACCAAAATTGTTTGTTGCACGCATGAATTCAGAATCACAAAGTTCAACACATTCTGAGAAAACGTTTTTGATAGTGATTTCAATAAATTTTGGGCATTCAGAAAATTGGTTGAGTTGGCCACATGACAGGACGGGTACTTACGAATGCCAACTCCACGATTCATCACGTCGACGACGGCTTCTGTAGCTTTCTTGACGTCGGGAAATTGTGCGATAGCGACAGTTGTGGGCAACACAGGAGCCAACCGAATGGTAACTATTCCACAAAGCAATTATGAGTGTCTCCCCGCGATTCACAGGTAACAGCGATCACAAAACTTACCTTCAGTGACAATCCCGAGGGTACCCTCTGCACCGATGAATAACTTGGTCAGGTCGAAACCTGCCGATGACTTCCGTGAACGTTGACGTGTTTTGATGACCTCGCCAGAAGGGAGAACCACTGTCTGTTGTTATCGCGAGCCTCAGCATGTATAAATAGATACGATTCCAGGAGGAATGAGGAGACATACGGCATTGAGGAACCATTCACCCTTGGCTGTTCCGTACCGTACGGCGTTTGCTTTGAAAATAATCATGAACCCATTGTGAGACTAATCAAAGAAAACGTACTCCCGGAACACCCGGTGCTCAGCATTCCCCCGATCGTAGCGCCTGGTGCAGGATCCAACTAAGAGCGAGTTAAACGTATTGGCGCTTCTGGAAAGGACGCCAAGAAAGGTAAGACGCTCACGGGAAAGAATAAGGGGATGCCTTCGCGTAAAGAATACACATGCGTATGAGTGGAACTTGGTTTCTGTACTAAAATAACAAAAATCTGACCTTGTTTTTCCAACAGTTCATTGATTCGCATCCAACCGACCCCGGGTTGACACACTATATCTGCATCTTGTTCTGTCCCGTCAGATATTCCGCAGGTTCGGAGGAAAACAATGTTTGAGTAAAATGAGTCCATGGAATAGAGCATGACAAACCATGAATCTCGATAATCTTGTCCATTTTCGACATGTCAACACAAATACCACCTGCCTTATGCTATCAACGAGTTAGCCTTCCGAGAATCTCCAATGTGAGGATGAAAATTAAATGAGAGAATACATAGTCAAGAAAATAATATGGAATAAATATTACGTTCGAACATGAAAAAGTGCATGAGTGAATGGAACACCATACGTAGTCTGCAACGTAAAGGAATGCATTGCTCACCGCCCGAGTATGGCCCTCAAGACTCGTTCCACCAGAAAACGGCGTTATTGGCATCCGATACTTTGTAGCTATTTTGACGATTTTGACGACGTCTTCCGTGCTTCTTGGGTATACAACTACCGTATAAAAAACATCTGTAAAGTCCAATAGGTAAATATACGGTGATAATCGACTACCAGCGAGGAGGAGCAGGAAACAAATAGGGGTGACAATACCAACAGAGACCGACACCCACCAGGATGATGACCAGGACCAGAAGACCCGTGTTTTCGCAAGTCGTCCAAGTCTGTGCTGATAACCCCAGACTTGTGGCCATCGCTGTCAAAGGTGTTTTCCATTTCTTGCACTGCTTTCTGGAAATCTTCTCGTGTCCCATATGTCGGTTCATAGTTATTCGTGGGTGCTCGCTGGCTTCCGAGACCAAGAGAAACGAGCGGGGATGGTGGATTGGTGGCTGATCCAATGGTGTAGCCTAAGAAAGCGCATGTCAAGGCAACCAATACAGCTGGTATCAACGGGGTTCGACAAAGTGTATTAGTGTTACTGCCAGTGCTAGCATGACGCAGTTGCGAGGCCAGAGACGGACGAAGGGATCGGCGTAAGGCAGGGTGGGTTGCGATTGAACTCGCTCTGGGCGAGACTGTCCGTAGCAAGGCCGTTGTGCGAATCATTTCAGTAGTCGTTGGAAGTAAGTGGCCACCTGCGGAATTAGCGCCATTGGGAAAGAAGCTCGCACTGGAAGATAGGTTGATACCCGGACGCTGCCACTCAGAGTTTCAGTCAGGTCCATCGCGGTATGTTCAAGTTACAACTACTAGATACTACTAACGGTATAGGCTTTTCTTGGATGACACCAGTCAAAATGGCTCGTAGACAATTCAGTAGTAATCTATTCAATCCAACAACATGGGTATACCTGTATTCGTAGGATCGAGTGTGCTGTATCAAGTGCGTCAACCTGATTTTGTAGGTTACCTTGGATCGTCCGAAGAACAGATCAACCTAACCGGATGATCAGTGGCAATAATCCAAACGACGTCCTGTCTACAAGGCCTGTAGTAAAGCGAGTCAGTTTTCCGGCAGATTCTTCTCTGCGCATACCTTGGGTGCCAAGCTAACAATCTTCCCCCATCCCTTTAACCGCAGGTCTGCACTGACAATTCCACCAATTCTTGTGCCCAACATTTCCCTCTTGTTATTTAATAGTACGGCCGCATTGTCGTCGAACCGGACGAACCTCCCATCAGGTCTTCTCACTGCCTTCTTAGTGCGCACGATCAACGCGCGACGCACATCTCCCCGACGCACTTTGAGAGCAGTCGCCGAGGAAGCCTGTGCGGCTGTAAGTGGACGAGCGCGTTTGACGACGCAGACGATTTCGTCCCCAACTGACCCCCAGCCGTTGTTGACTTTTTGCTTGAGAACGTTGACACACTCGACGAGCAGGGCTCCTGAATTGTCTATAACCTGTTCCAAAAGTTCGTTGACGCTGCTCAGCGACGAACAGCAGTAGGACGTACGTTGAGCGTTCCTTTGAGACCAATCATGACGAGGCCGAAGAAAGCACAATCGGACTGGATAAATAAGTCGCGTAATTCCCACGTCCGAGATCGGAACCCTGACGAGGAGCTCCGCTCAGCCATTGGACGGTCTAATCCGTTTCGCATTTCTAACACCTCCCACGACCATCACTGTTTAGAAAATATGCCTGCATCACGCCGTGGTAGTGGCAGCGTTATTCTGCCTTCGGGGCAGACCATTGCGATCCATACCCGCACACAAGATGAAGAAGACCTTCCCCATGCCACCAAAAAGTATGTCCTTGACTCGATCCTGTCTAGGCGCTCACGATACGATTCTTCCCTGTTAACCTCTGTGTGATCTTAGAACGATGGCGGACCATCTCAGGAAATACGAGACTCTGTCAGTCTTGCTTTCTGTGTCGGAGATGTGCACTGAACGATAGTCCGCATTCCGCCCGCCGTCTTTGGGAAATTTTACCGTGCTTGGATGCATGGCATAGATTCACTCTGACGCCACAGAGAATGCGCATGATCGTCGAAGCATTCGCCGAATCTCTTGAGTTGGGATTGGCAAAGTACAATCAAATCGTGGTACGCATCCATTCCGCTTTACGTCCCCATTTTCCCATCCCGTACCTGTTTTCGTGCTCCGCTTATCCTGAAACTTGGGTGGAGATGGAAACGGAAGTTGGATTCACATGCGTCGTGTACGGGTTCACTAGGATGTGGAACCTAGCACATTGACCCTCGTGTATGCGCAACATTTCTTGTCTCTCCTTAGACACATTTCCGAGAGGGATCTAATGGTCTTGTCTCAATATCATCTAGCCTATGATTCCCACATACGTCTTTGGATGGCCATCCGGCCAGGAGACTGGTGACTTCTTGGCCGTGGATCTCGGTGCGTCCTACCAGTTCACTCATTCCTTCTAGTCTGATTTGTCTTGGGAATCTGATAATGTTTTCCGGTTATCTGTGTGACTCTCTACCCGTTTAGGTGGGACTAACCTTCGAGTCTGCCTCGTCACCTTACAGGGCGATGGGAAATTCGAGCTTACACAGACAAAGTACCGTCTCACAGAAGAACAGAAGCAAGACGACGGGCAAAAATTATTTGATTTTTGCGCCGAATGTTTGAAGACGTTCGTCGACTCGAACACGGGTAATAGCCCGGGTCTATTGAAGGAGGGACAAATATTGCCCCTGGGATTCACTGTGAGTGGTGCATTCTAATGTGTTTTAGTATGGCAATATATGTCGAGAACTGACTTTGTCATTTGGGTCGCCCATCTACCAATAGTTTTCGTATCCGTGCTCGTGAGTCGGGATTTAATTCCAGGATCGTTGTCTGAACGGACATCCATTGCACCAACGCGACCCGACCGGATACCTTGATGACCCATCGGTATCCCCTATACGTCAACTGTACGATTTGGGATCTGATGTTATATGGGAACATATGTGTTTTCACCCTAACTTGCGTTGTAAAGGCAAGAACGGATCGATCATGGTGAACTGATCCGTTGGACAAAGGGTTTCGGTGCACCGAATACGGAAGGAAGGGACGTCGCTGAGATGTTCAAACAGTCTCTTGCCAAATACGTGCGTCTTTCCTAGCCTATTCTAGGTCCCACGTTGACCTTACTGGACTCGGACAATCGTTTGTGCAGAATCTTCCAGTCCATTTAACCGCACTCATAAACGACACTACCGGCACACTCATAGCTTCGCACTATGTCAGCCCTAAAACCAAGATAGCTGTCATCTTTGGGACGGGTTGTAACGCTGCATACATGGAGCATGTCAAGAACATTCCCAAGATCACCAACCTGGGTATCCCATCCGACGCTGATATGGCTATCAATTGTGAATGGGTTTGTTGTGCATTCTTCCGCCATCTTGGACGGATCTCAGATTTTATCTCTAGGGTGCCTTCGACTCGTTTGAGCACGAACACCTTCCTCGAACCAAATACGACGCAATTGTAGACGAAGCATCGAACAAGCCTGGTGAGCAAGCTTTCGAGGTAAGCAAATGTTTGGCATCATGGATTGAGCGCTATTTGCTTATTGTGGTTGGTTTAATCGCCCAGAAACTCATCTCGGGTCGGTATCTTGGCGAAATCCTGCGACTTGTCCTTTGCGAGCTCATCGACGAGGGTGTGCTTTTCCTTGGTCAGAATACTTACAAACTTGAGAGACCATACTGCTTTGATACTGCCTTTTTGTCTCTAATGGAAAGGCGAGTGATCTCTTACAGTAGTCCTTATTCTGCTTATGTCTTGGCAGTGACCCGACGGACGAGCTCTTGATGATCATTGGGATATTCACACACTTTTTCGCCCTTGAGACGACGCTGGCTGAACGCCAGTTCTTCCGAGCTCTCGCTAAGCTGATTGGTCGACGTGCTGCACGACTGAGCTCATGTGGAATTGCGGCGATTGTAAAGAAGATGGGATACTTGGAAGAAGGGTGCTCTGTCGGCGCGGATGGCAGTCTGTATAATGTGTGTGAACGTTTCTTCTCCCTTTCCCTTTGTGGCAACAAGGACACTAATTCCGTTCTTCTGAATAGAAATATCCAGGGTTCGCTGACAGGGTCCATGAAGGGCTTCAAGACATCTTTGGAGACAAGGGCCGGTGAGGCATAGATGTCCCTTTTGCGTAATCATCTCCTGATTTTGTGCCTCCAATTTATCACCATGTCCAACTGGGGATATCAGTAACATTGTGACGCACCATGCCGAAGACGGAAGTGGTGTCGGCAGTGCGATCATCGCTGGTGAGTCGATATTTTTTTTCCCTTGCAGGACCTCTATGAAATCTTTCATATGATCTGACCCTGCTGATTGGCAGCGATGACAAAGTTCAGGAAGGACGCAGGGTTGTATGCCCATGTCTGAAAGCGGTCACGAGCGATGGTTATCTTCTCCGATCACATAGATCAGGCACTGATCGGGAAGAAAACAGAACCAGGCAAGAAATAGAACATCGGATAAATTTGTTGTATACTAGGTCTCCATCAACCGCACATCTCCGCGAGATTGACATCTTGGGATTCATGACCGCCCATTAAATGACATCCAATCAAGCCTTTTTGTACCAAGCACCCCTCGAACAGCCGATTTCTAGACCCATCGAGCGCCGGTAACGTAGCACACCCTGCGCCGACTCCGCCGCCAAGGGGTATTCAGTCTCATTTATAAGGTATGTAGGATACACTGGTATGCGTGACAAGCGAGAGGTAGGAAGACGTGCATCGAAGAAGGCATTCTACGGAAAACATTGCAGATGAAAACAAGAAGTTGTATGAAACGAGTGCAAGTAAGCTTGTTGGAACAAGGGTTATATACATCTCACGTCTTGCCAAGAGGGCAAGGTCGAGCGTGCCATCTAGTCAGAATCCAGCACATGACGTTGCCGTGCGCTGTATTGTGGAGCGGGAATAAGAGCAGCCAGAGATGACGCGGACGTGTGACGTGTGGGTTGTAATATGCCCGCTTACCCCACCGGGCTTCGCTGGTCGGCTGTGTTCGGTCCCCAATTTGACGGTGTCGAATGTCATACCACCTCCTTGTCCTCATCGATGTCGATGAACCGTGGGTCGGAGCTTTCCCGATCGCTGTGCTGCGCATTTTTGAGAGCAAAGTGGACGCTGAGCGGCCGCGCTGAGTGCGGGCTGGGGGGAGGTAGGCCAGATACCCGACGCACGCCATGGGAACCAGAAGTCGCAGCACGAGTAGCCATATCTCTCGACCAAGCTTTTCCCTCTGAGACTCGGTAGATGATGAGAAGGGGTGCGACGACCTGGTCGGGGTAGAATGATGAGCGACTGAAGAGTAGGGGTGCAAAACGATTTACCTGGGCCTCGCCTAGGATTTGAAGGAACGCGTTGGCCAGTGGGCTGTTTGTAGCATATGGGACGAGGTAGAGTAGTGAACATATCGAATATACGGCAGCACTTTCGACAATCATGGCTGCAAAGCTGGCGTACAGTGCGCCGTATCCGGGACCAAGTGCTTTTGAGATGTAGGCACGGTGGTAGAGTAGGCGGAGAACGGTAAAGATACAGATGAAGATGTTGATGCCAAGGGAGACACTGAGGTATGGGAAAAGAAAGCTAAAGGACATCCAGCCAGCAGTAGACTGTGCGGGTTGGGACACGATAATGACCCAGAGAGAACCGGTGACTGAATACGGCGTAAACGATGAGTGCGGACAGAGGCGACACACAAACCACCTACCGACGGATGCGAGGAGCATGATAAACCCAAACGCAGCCACGAAAGGGTGAAACCTGCTGTCTCGATAGACTACGATACAACGCCATATCTTGTGCATGTCAGTTTGTCGTTGAGACGGAGTGTATGCAGAACAGTCACCATTAGGGCGTCTGCACACCAATTAGAAACAACAAAGGCGACATTCAGAGGTGCGGAGGAGGTATTTATTTCAAAAGCACTGGGGCCTATGTGGCAGAGGGCAAGTTGAACCGGTATGTGTCAAGTACGGATGCAGAGGACTCACCACCGGGATAGTCCCTGTGGTTTATGAAACCCATCTGGGTGATTTGTGCATTGGCGCCGACGTAGAGGGTGCTCAGCGCAAAGACAAAGTTGACGTAGATGAAGAAGAACCAATGCTTCTTTGCGGCGCCGTCACGAGAGCGTATGCGAACCCAGAGCGAGCGCGCGCACATGGCATAGAGGACGACGACGATGCCATAGAAGATGGAGGTGATGATGGCACCATATAGCCACGTCCCCTCGACGTAGACCTGTGGTGGTTGGTACTGCGGGTCAGTGACATTCGACATCGCGAGGGAGATCTCCTTTCCCCACAGCCCGGAGGGAAATGCGTGGGAGGGGACGAGGCCACGCTGAGGGTCTACTTATCATTGACATTAGCGCTAGATCCAACGTTGTTACAAACTCCGTCCACGTTCTCATGACTTACGACCTCGCCCAGGCTGTCGGCCACACATCGCCCGACCAACCCGTAAGTCTGTTCAGGTCTACAAATCCAAAATGAACACTTTGTAGGTGTCATGGACACGCAAGGACATCATCACGTACGCACTCGGCGTCGGTGCAAAGAAGGACGACCTCGCGCTTGTATACGGCAAGTCATTTTCTACACTTGCTTGCTCCCCTTGATGGTTTGTAGAGCTTGGTATGTCGAGCCAGCTGCTCTTGATACGCCTCACGGCGGACAATCACAGACAAGGCGTGGGCACCCTTGCCAACGTTCCCGGTCATCCTCGGCTTGAAGGGTATGAATCATGATCCTACAGTGTCCGAAACTAAAAAAAAATTATCACGCTATAGGCAACGACACCGATGTGTCCCTCTTTGCGAGCAAACTCGGTGCCGAACACGTTCCCGGCCTGCCCAAGCTGAAGCCGGAAAGGGTGGTATGCTAACTAACGTTGTGTACGCTCATAAACGTGGCCGACCTGCTACTTTGGACATAGGTTCATGGCGCACAGAGCATCGAGGTCCTGAAGGACTTGCCAGTCGCAAGCGGACCTGGTTGGAAGCTCACGAGCAGAATTTGTGCCGTCCATGAGAATAGTGAGTGGTGCAGGTCCTTTTGACCCTTGCTTACCTTGATGCCAAGAGTCTGGCATCATTGTCGAGCGCGAATCATCACTTGTAGACTCTCAGGGCGTCGTTTATGCAAAGCTCTTCGTAAGTTCCGTCCCTGTCGACATTATTCGTCGTTCATCTTCATCCGAGAGTTCTTCGTTCTATCTGGGTGCGAAAGCGAACGGGGAAAAATTCTCCAAAGCTATTGCGAGTGCACCCCAGGCGAAACCCATTCCAAAGGACCGCAAACCAGACTGGGTGATTAGAGATAAAACAACCCCGGAGCAAGCACTTCTCTACCGCCTCAGTGGGGACTACAATCCCCTTCACATTGGTGCGTACATCAAGCTCAGGGCGTGTATTTTCGAATTCAC
>JBBPTN010000265.1:0-26553 GCA_038094075.1 Xerocomus spinulosus | reverse complement strand
CACCACCCACTCACCATCACCGGATTGCATCATGTCAACCCACAATATAATTCAGAAAATCATGCTTCAGCGTGAACAGATAATCAGTTTATACCGGATTGAACAAGGTATGTGAAGTGAAATGTATACTGTACTGATACACGTGTACACTACAGAGTTCGAGGAGGAGGATGAAACCGACGCGGACATGGTGGATACGAGCAATGCAGGTCCTGCGGACCAAAAGAACAATGGTCCGGACATAGCGAATATACCCAAGGTGCCTGTGATGAAACGAAAAGCGGACAGTATGTCCAGCGAAGGTGAGGTAGAGATAGTGGATGTGGGGTATGATATGGGGTGGAGTGGGCAGGGAAAGGGAAAGGGAAAAGCGAAGATGAGTCGGATGGACAGCAAGGGACGGTTGAGGGAGTTGGAGGAGATGAATGGGGTGTTGAGCGCACGGATTGAGGAGTTGGAAAGGAAGGAGAAGGAGGAGAAGGGGAAGATGAAGACCCATGTGAGTCCGACTAATAATCCACAGAATGGACTTGATCGCGAAGAGGTGTTGTTTCATCAAGACCTTGGATATCTGAAGGGGCTGAATCATGCGATTGATCAAAAGTACATGTGTTTGATGTGAGTAAACTATTCTGTGAGAATGCTAATGAAAAAGCGGACTGAAATCGGATGTATAGATGTCAGGACGTTCTGTAAGTGAATGATATTATTGTGTGAGCGACTGACTACGAATTATGTACAGGAAGAACGTGACTAGGATGGATGGAGCGTGTGGGCATGTGTTCTGCTCACTGTGTGTGATCCGTGCGTGGTACCGGCGATACACGGACGCAGTTTCTGTGTCGGACGTAGAGATGGAAGACTTTCTGGGTAGACCGGACATGGATAGAAGACGATTCAAATGCCCTACGTGCCGGACCGAGTCGAAGAACATACCGCCTCTTGTTGAGCGTGGGGATGGGTCGCACCTTCCATTCCTAGAGGACCTAGAGGGGAACCGCGTCATAAGCTGGATGATTGAGGAAGGGAGACGTACGATGAAAAAGTTGGGAGGGAGGGAGGATATGATGAAGTCGATATTGGAGTCCGAAGAGCGTGGAGTTGGGGAGATGTTGGAAGTGTGGGGAGAGGAGGGGATATATGGGAGGATGAGGGAGATTGGAGTGAGGTGAGTGAACGCACCTGTCGGATTTATGGGGACACTGAATGGTGTGTATCGAAGCATGTCGCAGAAGGCGTTCAAGCGGTTTGAGCGATACTGGCGGACTCTGTCGAAGGACGAGCTGCTATCGCGATGCAGGCTGTTTGTTCCGGAAGACGATGGGGATGGGATGATGTCCCTACCTATCTCTCCTGCGAGGGTGCAGAGGCGAGTGCGGATCGGAAGAGCGGCGGACCTACCGAGTCAGCCGAATCTGCACTTGTATGCGGAGATGGAACCGGACGAGGACATCCAGTTCATTGGGATGAGAGCGAGCGGGAGCGGGATTGGGACTAGGCGTCGGGGGGTGCGGAGGCGTCGAGTTGGGAGGATCAGACGTCAGGAGACCCCCACCTCTGAGTCAGATGGGATGACAGAATAGGACCTGACATGGAACATGGTATGTATGATGCGGACAACGTTATCTTGACGTATCTATGACGTAGTGGGAACGGACCTAAAATGCAAAAGCCGCGTTTGGACAAGGATGTCGAAATGCGGCTATTGTCGAAGTCCGATGATTTAAGCAGACATGATCTAAGATGAGAATAGCCGCATTTCGACAGGGATGTCCAAATGCGGCTTTTGTCCAAATGTGGAGTGGGTGGGTATGGTGGTGTGAGGACCGATAGGTCCTGTGTATTGGGAGTCCGAACTGGGTGCATGATGGTGGTGTGTGATGGTGGACACTAGCCGATGAGAGGGATTACCGCCATTCGACGACAGTGTCGGATAGCAGCTATTGAGTCCGGTCTAGAAGCTGTCATGTCAAACACATTTGTTTGATACATGTGTCAGATGAGCCGATGTCACGGACCATGTGGACCAGGGTTGAGGGCAGATCGATTGATAGGACGATCGATAAGTCCTACTCCCCATCTTTCGTCCCACTGCCTGCCTCTGCCTACCTGCGCATCGTCGACAACATCTTCACATCTATCTGCTCGCCATGCCTCCCAAAGGGAAGGCGAAGGCTACGACTACAACCAAGGCTGCTACTGCCCGGACCACGAAGAAGGCTGGCGGACCATCCAAGGATAAGGCTGCTAAGGCCACGACCAGCGGTCCTACACCGAAGACGATCGACAAATACATAGAAGACATCTACGAACTCGAAGAGAAGGCGAACAAGGCGTTTCTCGGATATGCTCAGACGGACATCATCAAACGAAAGCTGGTGTTCGGAAAGTACAACCCTCGTCCATTGAGCGATACGCAAAAGAAGCTACTGCTCGGATCGTTTATCTGGGGATTGGACCGCTTTCGTGTTATGTACTCGATCCCTCTCTTGATCAATGCTGATGATGTGGTGGAGGACACGCTGGTGAAGAACATCAGCTCGGACGTCGAGAACAAGGATGGTAAGCTCTTGAATGTGCTCCGTTTGAAGGGGGACCCAGAGGCGGACGAACATGGAGAGTTCGACGAGAGCAAGGGTCCGGATATCATCGCTGCTGGGGGTCGTCATCGTCGATATGCGTTGATCGATTGGGTCGATGTGAAGAAGGCCGCACTTGTGGAGGCGACGAAGCTGTTGCAGGAACTTGAAGCGAATATGGAGACCGGAGACGAGGTTGTCCGGAACGAGGAGATTGAGACGGCGAAGGTGGACGTAGCGAAGCTTCAGGGACTCGTGAATATGAAGGGCGCATGGGTGGTGGCCATCTACGACAAAGGTGAGAGGTCGTTCGGACCTGGAATGGTACTCATCCGGACTCGGTGTCGATCGACAGAGATGATCGAGTCCTGGGGGGACGAAGTCGGGATCCACCTGTCGACAAACCAGCGACTGTATTCATATGCGGAGAGCGCTGAGGAAGGGATTATCCAGATGTTCAATCAGATGCGGGCGAAGAATAGTTCCTGGATGGACTGCGAGCTACCGTCCGGGGTGCGTACGAGCTCTCAAGGGTACCGGATCGCCACTTTGCTTCAACAGGACTACATCTGGAAACTTCTGGAGGTCATCGTCGGCATCAAATCTACGCATTACATACACTCGAGTATCTTCAAGATCACGGAGTTCACGAAGGATGTGTTGTCTCCTTACGGTGGGGTAAGTCCTGATCGCTGTCCCTGTCCCTGTCCCCATCCCCATCCCCATCCATGTCCATGTCCGCCACTTGCTGACCTGTTCTACCCTTAAGCTTCTTTGCCTCGCAGTCCTGTTTCTCGAGCACCGACTGAATTGCTGTTTCAACACGGTGGAATGGCACGAAGAACAGGTCCAGAGCATGCTGAGGGACCTGGACGTGTCTCACACCGATAAGCCCACGGAATCGATGCTCAGAGCTATTCGCTATATCGATGATGTCACAAGGCTCTTGAATAACGCAGAACCTGTGAAGGACGCTATCAACAACGATGTCCGAGAGGCTATCAACACTGTCTACGATCGGAAGTTCGGATCGGACGACCTATGGATGGTATTTGGGACCAGCTCTGGCCGATGGGCGGATGCATATGCGGAATATGTCGAAGAAGTTGTTGAGCAGATTCGTGGTGTCTATTCGACGATGGTGTCCGAGAACCGGTTCGAGGGTGCGAGCGATGATGTGAAGATTGCGTGGAAGTATAGTGCGGATAAGGCCAAGTTCATCCTATCGATCGGGAACACTGCGTTCGGAGACTGTCTCCCATTCATGTCCGCGTCCGTCTGGACCTCGTTGACCAGCCAACTCTCTCGTGTCCCGAATGCATTGATCGAGGTGAGTCAGGAATGTCCATTTGCCGCGATCCGACATGTATGTCGAATCGCGGTAACATATCAAAATCGGATTTACCGCGATTCGACATACATGTCGGATCGCGACTATTTCGTGGTACAGAATGATACTAACTCATGTCCGATCGACAGATCTCCTCGTGGTGGAACCCGCTCATCTATCAGTCGAAAGTGGCCGGTGGTGGTTGGCGCATGGGATCCGCCACCGCCGAGATGGTCCGTGCATTCTATGCACACCAGGAGTTGAGAAGGACCATGATGAAGCCTGTCCTACAACTGGTGAGTCGTAGAGATGGACTCACAACAATGCTCAAATGTCATGTCCGATCAGATGACGTTTATGCTCTTCGACAATTTCGCTGCTCTCTTACGACTGGAAGACCAGCTACTTTCGTGTGGTATGCCTGTCCGACCGGACACGGCCAAGGAGAACAAGGTCTTGATGCGCTTGGAGGGAGATAACAAGCGAACGCGCTTGAAGGTAGGGGAGTCCTTGAAAATAGTACATGAGGAGGACGATACCGCCCGTGAGTTGGAGTCAGTCATCACATCCGAATGATGATATTCACTCGAAGGGTGTCCGATCGGACGCCCCGATCACAGAGGACATACTCGAAAAAGAGTTGAACCTAGAATGCCTGGCCATCGACGATGCCATCAAAGCGATGCTCAGGAAAAACTCGGGTATCAATTCTCCGAAGCACCACTGGATGTCCGACTGGAAGCGGATACTACAGCTCACCTACGACGACAAGGACATCCATCGGACCTATCGCATCATCAACGCTCACACGATCCCATGGGGTGTAACGACCGGGTCCAGCGAGGCCCGGTCCAGAAAGGAGACCATCAGCGCAGCCGTCACCGAGTTCTGCACTATCTATACCTATCGTCCTCAGCTCCTTCAAGACCTGTCCGGATCCGCCGGATACATTCGCACCGCTATCGAAAGCCAGATCTGCATCGGACTCAGAGACGGGGCCGGTCGTGCACCCCTCGAAGGAGATCCGCTCTTAGAGAAACGCCGTCGTCGCATCTCGTGGCCGGATGGTATTACCATCGACTCCGTCGCTGCCGGACAACTCATGTTCGACATAGAGGAAGAGAACGAGAGAAGCCGTGAACGACTCACAAGGAAGGAGCATCAGGACATGATCCAGCGCATAATCAATGCCGTCCAGTTGACTCCCGTCTCCTGGAAAGTGGGAGAGTACAATGAGAAGGCTAAGAAGCCTCATCCCATCCGCCCAGAACTCCAGGAACAGACGGAGTCCTTCGTCCAGGTGAGTCCGGTCGTCTCGGGGTCGTCGATCACAGTAGCTAACCGTTCTCAGCTTCTAACTTACAGCTCATATCAACACATGAACCCGGACGTCTCATTCCACTCTCTTGTCTCCGGACAAACGACGATATCTCCAGCTGAACGATTCTCGTTCAAGTACCTTCACAAATCGGACGACCCGGACGCATCCGGCGAGGATCCTACTACCCCACCCTTTTCCATCGATTGCGTCTTCGCATCATCGACAACCCAGAACTTCCTCAAGTCCATCGACCAGTGGCCGTTGTATAGTCCGATATCGGAGTTGCAGGCCCCCAGGCTGACAGCCTTTCAGAAGATTAATCGTGAGTGATCCTGTGGTTCCTCGATGAGAATATCTATTGTATTCATCACACTGCCAGGTTCTCTGACGTCTCAACACCTTGCACACCTGGCGTCGCTTCCATCTCCTGAGAAGGAGAAGGAGAAGGTCCCGGTTTCCAATGACCCCGGACCTAGCAGGAACACGACCGAGGCCGATATGGAGATGGAGATCGTCGATGATAAAGGAGATGCTGACAGGTCCGACGCCTTCGTGACTACGGACGACGACATTATGCAAGGCATCGATGCAGATGAATTGCCTACCATGGAAGAGGGGTTGTCTCGTGTGTCCAGCGAATTCGAACCCGCTGAGGATCCAACGCCTGCCGTCGTGCCCACCCAGCTTGTGACTCAGTATGAACCGTCGGTCTTGACACCTGACTGTGGTGAGCGGGTTCGCAGGGCTGCAGATGCGATCATGAAGGACACCATCGTGTCTACACAGGATAAGGGTGAGTCGTTTGTTTCGTTTACTATATCTTACCCCCTCCACTTTTCATGAAACCCGCGATCCGACATGTGTGTCGGATCGCGGCTATGTTCACTTTTCATCAAACCCGCGATTCGACACCCATGTCGGATCGCGGGTATGTCCACATTTGAAAAAAGTAGCGATTCGACACACATGTCGAATCGCTACTTTTTGATATCCGGACCAAAGCCGCGATCAGACATGGGTGTCGAAATGCGGCTTTGGTCAGAATGAAAAAGTAGCGATCCGACATGTGTGTCGAATCGCTACTTTTTGATTTCCGGACCAAAGCCGCATTTCGACATACCTGTCTGATCGCGGCTTTTGATACATTTCACACTCACTTCCCTTCTCACATTCGTCTTATCTACATCCTCAATCCTGGCCTAACCCTCTTTTCCTTTTTAGGAACTGCTCTCGATCGGAACGCTCCGGCCATAGAAGGTCCGTCGTCCTTATCATATTTCCATGTCCGCCATCTTTTCCTTCTCCTTCCACTCATGTCCTCCAATAGACATTCGGTCCTCTCTCGATAATCTCCACCCATATACGAAGGACTCCATGGACCCTAAGCAACGTCCCCATCGTGAGTTGGTCCACCCCTTTCACTTCGTCCGCCCTTATCATGTTTTTAGCACCATCATCCGCAGCTTCTTCCTCCGCCATTCGACCTACAGGTCGCCCGTTGACAGAGACACTCCCCATCCCTCTCTCCACTTCAAAGACCAAGTCCATTTCCAAGCATCGTCCTCCGCGATCCTCCTCCACGAAAAGGGACGAACCCCCTCTCAATACCGTGTCTCGTATGTCTTCTTCTCTCTAGTCATTTCAATCCTGATCCTGATCACCGATCGCACATCGTTTCTTTTCATCTTAGCCACTCGTCGTCCTCACCAATCCAAACGCCCTCGTGTCGGCTCTGCACAGTCAAAGAAAGGAAAGAACAGGTCTACCATCGACAACGACATTTCGGACACCAATTCCAATGGTCCATCGGACATCGCAGATGGCGACACGACAGATCCGGACATAAGTTTGGCATCAGCTCTGCATTCCTTGGGTTGATCGTCCTTTTATCACTCTCAGCTGCCCTCCCGCCCTTCGATCATACGTCCCTTCTCCTCGAACAGTCTATCTCATATGTCATATGTCCTCTTTCCCATCCCTTATGTACCATGTCCTATGTCATATGTGTTATGCCCTATTGTTTCATACTGTATGTCAACATGCTTATTGCTCAAACACGTCATTGTAAATGCAATTCCGGTATACTTATCGTCCCCTTTCGCAATTCGCCATTCGCCATTCGCCATTTCCTTCCTTCATTCCACCACCACTACACCTCCGGATCTCTCTCCCTTCATTTCATTTCAGGTCCGTCCTTCACTTCTCACGTATTCACCTTATTTTTACAGCATTATGCATTCCGGAGTCCGGACCTCGCCTATCCAACCGCTAATCCATTTCCACTTCCTCCGCCGGTCGTATGTCATTTATCCTTTCTCTATCCCTGACCACGCCCTCGCTTGCTGCCACTCCTTGACACTCACCACTTTCTTCCTTAGTCCGTCCTTTACTTCCCTCTTCGATCTTCTGCTCATCCCTCATCCCTCGTCACCTAGCTTAACCCTCTCAAACAATGTCTGCATTCCAGAACGCTCCTACCCTCATCGACCTTGACAGCGACTTCGATGTCCCCCGCTCTGATGACATCCTGGACTTGGCATCTGCCTCGTGAGTTTCTATTCACACCTTCATCTTCATCTCCATCTCCATCTCCTTTCTCTCTGCTTGCCACTCTTCACATTCACATTCACATCCTCATCCTTCTTCTCTATTCCTTAGCTCCCACCATTCGGATTCAGATGACAATGCTGCCTCCAACCTTTTCCTTGGCCCAGACATTCTTCTGGACGACATCCCTGCACAAGAGCCCTTCGATATCGCTCAAGTTCCGGACCATCTCCATGCTGACGAGCCCTACTCTCAGGACTCCATCGGTGATGCTATCATGCGCACCACCCGCACCGACATCAATAGGGACTTCGAAACCGAGTTCAGGCAAATGGACGTCAAGTCCGTCGGTCTCAACACCCTCAAGAACCTCTACGAATCAAAGAAGTCTCGACATGCCATCTCCCTCCTCTCCTCTCGCTGGCATGTCCAGATCTCCCCGGACCTCATGCTCAATACGAGGGACACCAACGTCGTTCCCTTTATCGACGGTCATTTCATCGACTTTTCCCTCTATCTTGGCGCCCGCCTCGGTATCGACGCCGTCCTTCCTTCCTCTTTGTTACAGAACGACCACACTTGGCATATAGACATCACCTTCTCCAGGCTCGCAAAGCTATGGCCTGACACTCACGTCGCCCTGCCCTTCTCCACCACAGGGAGAATGCTTTACATCGGTTCCAGAGGCCAGAATGAGATCTGGCTCGCATTCGTTCCCAACTCCCTCGCCAACGACCCGGACACCCTTCCCAACATGTCTCCTCTTCAGGCCCCCTCCTCCGCTCTGACAGAAAATCACGCCTGCATGGCAGTCATGTTTTTCGCCCATGTCCTGTCTGAAATGAACTTCCAGGACATCTTCTGCAACAACAGGTATCCTACTCCACTCTCTAGAGAGTCTGTCACTGCAGCTACCGACATTCTGTGAGTCCTGTCCCTCTGTCTGCCTTTCTTTCTTTCTTTCTCTCTCATCTTTTTCAACGCAATTCCAGCGGTCGACTTGAGGAACGGAACAGAACAATGCAGCTTACTCTTCAAGAAACACGCACTCTCCATCGTAAGATACGTTCTCTCTGGGACCTCTGGGTAGAACATGCCCCGCCTCAGTGGAAGTCCGATGGCTTCCTCATCGAAAATCTACCCATCGCCATCACCATGCGCTATGGTCAAAACCAGCCCGTTTGCATTTCGAGGGATCCTGACGCCATCCTTCGAGAACAATCAACCTGGGACATGGAACATGACATGTCCCACATACGCCTCATGTCCTTGTCTATCGCCCATCACTTGATGTGAGTTCTGGACTCCTTTCCCACCTCTCACACACATTAACCTCGTGCTTGCTCGCTCGTTCACAGGTTCAAAGAAGTCGAGGAATGGACCAACCTAAGGGGTAGAGTCCTTCACAATATCTACCCTGAATTGTATGATCTCCCCCGCTCGGATCCGGATCGTGTCCCTGTCAACCTTCGTACCACAAACGAAGGTCATGACGTTCCGGTATATGATCGTGATGGTTTTCGCGTCCACCGTCGCATTCCACACATCTATCATGACACTGGAGCACTCGCTGACCTTAGAATGGTTGATCAATTGTTTCCTCCAAACGAAGATGGAAGCAATTCTTATTTCGCATATCCACTCGCCTTTACCAGACGCTATGGGAATGTTCAGGCACATCGCATCGCCCAGCCTTTCGACTGGGTCATTGAAGAAATCAATACATCGATTATTCCTGCACTGAATGGCAATGGCAATGGTGATGACGACGACGACGATCCTTTGTTCGATGATCACTTTCAACAATTACGAGGGGCTCCGGTGGTCCGAGGAACCCATTGTCAGATTTACAATGCTTTGTCTCACAGAGTTCGAGATCAACAGCGATTTCATTATGTCCAACTGGGTCTAGCTACGTCCGTCATGTCTGGAACGACCGCCAGCACGCAGAGCGCCAAGAGACGGTTCCAACAACAGAAGCGTCACTGCGATAATGGCCTACCACATAGTCGTTATGCGACTGCTGTAAGAGGGAACAACCAGCCCCAGGCGAAGCGGTTGGAGCAGACGTTTACGATAGACGTCTATAGACTACGACGAAACAAGAAGAACGGAAGGTGTGTCGTCGGATCATCTCTCTTTTCAGAAGCATAAGAACTGACTGACTGTGACTCCTTCAATTCGCCAGATCTATTTACAACGAAATCGTAGCCAAGATTTGTCGCTACGTGATTCATCCGGACGTCATGGATCCGATCAAGGCATGCATGCAACCATTCAAACAGGAGGTATGCATCATCGCTCACCATCTCTCACCATCAGTGCCATGATACGACGCAACCATAGGTCATACCCAACATAATGAACTGGACGACATACCCTCTCACCAGTGCCATCGAGACAATATGGAAAATACACAAGCAAGACGGTGGCCTGGATCTCAGGAAACCCATTAACCCGTATCATATAGAATTCATGTCCATCCTCGAGCGGTGTCTGAACTATGCGCACACGGGATCTGGAAGGGTCATATGCAAGAAGCTGATGGCCCCCTTTTTCTTGTCGTTAGGCCTCCTTCATGACGGTACGCCATGCGTGAACAAACGCATGGTATCATTTCAGCAGTTGTTGTTGAACGTGATCGACATTGATACATCCATGTGGGCACACAACACGACGAACGGACATCCATTGATGGGTTCCAAGAGGGTACAGCAGTTGACGTATGGAGATATACATGCACAGGTAAGCAATTCTCCTCTGCCTGACAAACTTTCGAATTACCGCGATCCGACATCCTTGTCGGATCGCGGTAATTTGGAAATTGGCATTGTCTGTGTGTTGTTGAATACCAACATGCTTGTTCTTTAGCAATCGGAGGCCCGGTTCATCATCACAGACGCTCTCGAGAATCCAACGCCCATCGTCAAGTCTGTCGCACCAGCAAGCGCTGTCAGTAATTCGAACGCGTTCTTTAGAGAAATCGTGGAGTATGTGTTCAAGGTCGCACTTTCGGTGTACATTGAAGACGTGAAGAACCTTGTCTGTGGGATCCTGGATCCAGAGATCCAGACACTGGTCAGAGATCGCGACTTGGCACGCAGAGACTTGGGTGTCTCAAGAAGAACAGCTCTCAAGACATGGAAGAAATCCAGACATCCACTGTCGTATGAGAACGATGTATTGCCATATCTTCTCTCTGCCCTGGATCCGACACGACAGGACGTCAATGCCAACCCGGACAACTCGGATGACGATGGAGGTCTCATGGCCTACCGTCTGAAGTCTCCTCGAGATGGTGGTAAACCTATCCGATTCTTTGTCGACAAGATAGTGGATGGTGCATCGAAGAGAAGAGAAGCACCATTCATCCAGAACGGAATGTTTCAACATATCATGGTCGCTGCATTGGACATCGTCGGGAAATATGCAAGAAATCAAAGGTTCTACAATCTCGACATCGCGTCTGGAAATGAGGACCTGTTCAAGTCAATTCTGTCTGGCCTGGTCACAAAGATGAAGATCAATCACATCCCATGGTGTGTGTCGAACGATGCGAACAACCCACCTAGACGCGGACGGAGATCGACGAAGATCTTGCATGATTTATGGCTCCCTCTGAATGCAGCCGAAGCTGGTCGAGTCAAGTCGACGACGAGAGTGTTGACAGCACGACAATACCGGGATGCCGACATGCTGTTGTCATCGGAGACCATCGCACTCAACGACCCTCGATCGTCATGGGATGCTTGTAGATATCGTTTGACAAACTATCACAAGATCCTTCACAAGAGGTGTCTTCCGTCGGAGTGGGCGATCAAGAATGCATCCGTTCAGAACAAGGACGTTCTTGGACGACAGTTATATGAGTGGGTAGAAGCGCATTACGATCCGCTCGTCAATCCGGTTCATGGACTAGCGATGTTCATTTCCTTGATATTCGGTGGCATGATACCACACGTGTTCGCGCCGACATCTCTGGACATTCCGAGCAACTCAAGTCTTCATCATATCGCGGACCACATCGCGAACTTGAAATGGGAGAAACGACAGGGGAGGAAGGGTGTTACGTGGGTCCCACCGTTCATCACGATGGTGTCAAGCTTCGTGATCGGAATGCTCGACAAACGGTCACCATTGGCCATTGCACATGCAAACCAAGTCTCTGGAAAGGCCAGTGATCGGCAGAATGCAGAGCTGAAAACACTCATGGACAAGCATGGTATGTCATATCACTATCGGATCGGATAGCAAGGGTTCTACTAACGTCCGATCTCGGACATAAGTCGCGAAAGGTCTTACATTGACGAACGTACTCCTTCGCTTTCGGCTGGCCAAACCTGCAACAATCAGGTCCGTCAGAGGAGGACGATGGTTGTTGGACATGATTCCGACACTAGAGGAGGACCTTGTCGACATGTGGAAAAGAGTCAAGCTTTGTTTGAAGAATGACAAGGAGTATGGGGCGTACGATGCGATCGTCGGACTGGCAGGTGAGCATACTGCTAAGGAGCTGTTGGAAAAAGGATGGGTGAAGACACGCGGACACATACAACGCACGCCATTCAACGTCATGTCCGGAACGAGCCAAAAGACATTGGGCAAAAGGCGACAGGGGGACAATGCTGACGATGATTCCAGCGATGATCTTGTGATCATCCAGTATGATGATGAACCAGGACCATCTAGAATTCGCAGGAGAATACAATGATATGGTACATACTCCATTATTACATTCAATGACACCAGCCGTGATCGGACAACATTCCGGACCTGAATGAATGTTATGATTCATGAAAGCCGCGATCGGACAGCGTTGTCTGATCGCGGCTTTGGTCATTCAGAAGATATACTGTGGGAATGCAAGAGACTTGTTGTCCGAAACATTTGTTAGATAGCACCCTTTGAATTTTTGACTACATATCCATGTTTTCTGTATGTAACAATGGATATGTCCTTGTACAAATTTCGAAAAAGTAGCGATTCGACATCATTGTCGGATCGCTACTTTTTCTAAATTTCCAGACCCTATCTCCTCGCTTTTCATATCAGAAACAGATATATGAATATTAGAAAAACCGCGATTTGACATCATTGTCGGATCGCTACTTTTCTCAGATTCATATCCGTGTTTCTAGGTTACAAGCAAGGAGATATGCTTGTACAAGTATTGAAAAAGTAGCGATCCGACATCATTGTCGAATCGCGGCTTTCATAAAACCAATCATACCATGCCAAAACTTTGTATTTCGGACTCGGACTCGACTCGGACTCACAACTCGGTCATAAACATGTTGATGTTAGGCAGAGAAGACCTCCATGTATGCATGTATCTTATACTTGTATATGCCTCCATTTCCTATACAATTTTCGTTGCATATCACTCGAGGATCACGCTCATTCGGACTCGGACTCGGACTTGGACAAAGACCCAGACAAAGACATCAGATTCTTGAACACAGCAGCGCTATCTACGAATAGGAGGGATGGAAGATCTATCTACCTACGACCACTACCTCAGACCTCCTTCATGGCCTTCTTCATGGCCTCGATCTCCTCCATCTGACCTCCGAGCTCGATCACGAGTCCGGTCAGACCCGCGATCTGCTTTTGGACCGCCGCTTGAGAGGTGCGCACCTTGGACTCCAGTGACGCGATCGCGTGTGCCATTCGGTTCTTCGTCGACTGAGGAGCCTTGAGTCTGGGGATGCAGACCACCATCTTCTGCTTAGGAGTGGTGGTCTTGTGAGCCTCGGTCTTGGACTCGTTGCCGGACTCGGAATCTTCGGACTCCACGTCCTCCTTGGTGGCCTGTTTAGACACTGCGCGTCGTGCGCGCACTCGATCATGATATATGTTAGTAAGTATGACGAACAGAGATCGGTTACCACTCACCTGGCGCCTTGCCCTTGTCGACAGGTGGGGCCTTCGCGTTCTTCGCCTTGTTCCGCCCCGCTTTACCCCGCCCCATCGACTTCTCGCATGCGCTCTTCACCCGTCGGCACCTGCGGCACCCTTCTCCTGGCAACCCGTAGCATTCGGTCCGGGCCTTCTTGCAAGGTCCGCACGGCGAGTTGTGGACGACGTCCCCATCTTGACGAGAGGTAGGCACGGTCTTCCTCTTGACCGGCGGTTCTTCCTCCTCTTCGTCTTCTTGGTTCGTCCTCGTGCGCTGTGTCACGTATCGTCAGTCTCGTCCAGTTCATGTGAGTACTTGTCTTACCTTTGCTCGTGTGGACAGGCGAGTCGCTTGACTCGCGCCCGTCTCCTCGGAAGTGGATGGTCCGACCGTCTTCGACCCTCCGTCCTCACCAGTCGTAATCGCCGGCATGGTATTGCTGGTGGTTCTCGCTGCTGGAGCTCGCTGCTGCCGATCTTTTTCGGCCTCGTGTGTCGCCATCTCTTCAGCCTCTTTGAGTAGCGCCTCTGCTCTCTCCCTCTCTTCCTTCATGATGGCCTGCCACTGCTCGGCGGCAGCGTTGGCGGTGCGAATGTTCGTAGTGGTGGTGTTTTGGAGGAACGAGGTGCCTCGAAGACTCTTGAGGTCTTGGAGGCAATTCCTCCCTGTAGCCTACGTTCGTTTAGAGTTAGTACTCGTAGAATAGCGATCCGATCTGCGACGCACCAGGGCCTCCGTCCACTCCTGTATCCAGTGGGCCTGCTCCTCCCTTAGCTCCTCCTTGTCGTCCGGCATCACTAGCGCGACCGCGTTGATCCGCTCCTCGGCGTGCTTGAGCGCGTCTTCTGCGGCACTGAACGGCGAGTCGACTCCTTGATCATTGAGGGCGAGGATCTCGTTGAAGTCCGTCATGATGGGTGGTGGTGTGGTATAGAGAGTTATGTGGGGGTATGGGGATGGTGGTGATATGCGAGTGGTGGTGGTATGAGAACAAGAATGACGAGGTCGCATGGACCATCGCGTCGCGTCGTTAATGGCATGGTCGACCACCGATCCCCTTGTTTCAAAGTCCGAGATCAACCGTTCACATCCTGTTAAGGTAACTCGGTGGGTTCTTACAAATCACACCGCCGGTTTCGTCCATTGTCCGCCTTGTCCTATACCTTCTAACTGAATCTCCTCACCTTCCAGCTACTCCCGGGCATGTTGCCACCACCATCACCACGCAGAAGGCAAGGGCTGCATCACTGCGCACCCTCAAGAACAGCGACAGCGAGGGAACGGCAAGGTGCGAACAACTCCTTTAGGATCTAACTACCTCGCGTAGGGTTCTGCACGGACCCACTGCACGATGGCAGTGGCAGTGACATGGCGGCACAACCCCACGCGCATGGCGCGCACCAACACCACAAGATGACGACAATGGCCGGCGCACTGGTGCTCACAACCAAGACGACGACGACGACGGCAAATGGGAGCAACACACAAATGCGCACGGCTAGCATCATGACGACGGCGACGAAGGCATGGCAGGCGCGACGACACATGCCCACCACAGTGGCGAAGACGACGGCATGGGCGACGCGCAGATGCGCCCACCACCACCACCACCACCGCCACCATGTGACAACGGCGAGGATGACGACGACGAGGAATGCGCAAATGCACTCACCAACGGCGATGACGGCGAGGCTGGGAGACACGCAACTGCGTGTCACCACCACCACCACCGACAACGACAATGGCAAGTCAGGTGCAACGGTATCACCAGGACCCACCACCATGCGACAACAGCGAGGGCGAGGGATGCACACACGCGCACCACAACCACCACTAGCTCGGTGACAATGGTGATGCAGGTGCGATGGCATCACTAGAACCACCACCACGTGTCGATGGCGAGGACAGGGGAGTATGTATGTATATACTGTAAAATACACTAGTAGCACTCAACACTCTTCTGTCATGTTCAAACAGCCCTTCCTATGAGCTCTTAGTGGGTGTTTCCATAGATGTGGTGTGTTGCAGTTTGTGACCCACTGTGGTCATTCAGATTACAAGTCCACATTGCACACGAGTGCCAGTGGTCCTCTGGTGGTAAATGTTATTGCATTTAAGCATTGTGTTCTTCAAGAAATCCATCCATTCTATGTTGTCTGTGCTTAGCAGAGGTTAATCTGTGTATGTCTCATCCAGGTCTCAGTCAGAGTTGGTGTTCAAGTGTGGTCCAAGTTCATGCAAGAACAAGTCCAAGGGTAGTCCAAATTCACCCAGATCCAAGTGTACACAAGTGTGGTCCATGTCCATGTCCATGTCCAGTACGAGTGCAAGTCCTATCCAGGTACAAGTCCATGTTCATCTGAGTCCCAGTCTGGTCTGGTTTCATTTGCTTCTAGAACTCTATTTTCAATCTGAGTATGAGATCTTTGGATCATAGAAGATGGGTATTTCCTCCCACGTTTCATATATCATTATTTGCTTCTTTGCTTCTTTGCTTCTTTTGATGTTCAGATCAAAGTCTAGCATGTGCAGTGCAATATACAATCTGTACTTTAAATTAGACTCTGGGTGTCCTCATCTCAGTCTTTCAGTCCTGTCTAACCCCTCTCCTCATCATTCATGGTCCGGACCTATTTCGAGTCTGAGTCCGCATTGCCTCATTCAAGTCCGGACTTCCTTTGCTCAATTCCTTCTAGATTCCAGTCGAATCCCCCTTAGTTTCAGTTATAAGATCATGCTCCACTTACTTTGGCCTCTCTCAGAGCCAATTCTGTGACTGGATCCCCTTGTTGTGAGCCATTGTCATTGTGGTCGTGATTGTGGTGATGAATGCATTGTCGTGCGCACTTCATTAGCAATTTAGGACATGATTCCCTAAGGAGGACCTTGTCAAGATGTGGAAAAGAGTCAAGTTATGTTGGAAGAACGACAAAGAGAACTGCGATCGTCGGACTGGCTGGTGAGCACACTGCAAAGGATTAGTTGGAAAAGGGTTAGGTGAAGACATGCAGACACATACAATGCATGCCATTCAACATCATGTCCGGAATGAACCAGAAGACACCAGGCAAGAGATGACAGGCGGACCATGATGACGATGATTCCAGAGATGGTGGTGATCCAAAACACATTCAGATAGCTACCTTTGAAACTTTGCATCCATGTCCGGTTTTGTTTGCATAAGTATGGACATGCCCTTGTACAAATCTTGAAAAAGTAGCGATCCGACAATGATGTCGGATCGCTACTTTCTCAAGATTTGTACAAGGGGATCGTCTTGCTTGTGTTCAGAATCAAGGATCTGAATCCATTAAAAAGTAGCGATTCGACAATGATGTCGAATCGCTACTTTTGTAAAATGTTTCAAAAGCCGCATTTCGACAACATTGTCGAAATGCGGCTTTTGTTACATCCGGATCTATGGTTTTCATATATAAACAAAGATATGTCCTTGAACAAAATTGGAAAAAGTAGCGATTCGACAATGATGTCGGATCGCTACTTTTTCAAGATTTGCCCAATGACACCTCCTATGCCTGTATCAAGAAACAAGGATCTGAATACATGAAAAGCCGCGATCCGACATCATTGTCAGATCGCGGCTTTCATAACATTTCATACAAACATCGGTGTTTCGGACCTGGACTCAAAGATGCTTGTAATTTATATCAATGTTTTGAAAAGAGGGTATCTGGTACATATCTTATACTTGTGTATAGTCCTATATCTCTTATTAAACTTTCATTATGTATAACCCAAGGATCACTCTCTTTCAAACTCGGACTCAAACTCGGACTCAAACTCAAACTCGGACTCGGACAATGACATCATATTCTTCGACAGAGCATCCACAAGCCGGACAGAGCTATCTACGACAACTACATTAGATCTCCTTCATGGCCTTCTTCATGGCCTCGATCTCCTCCATCTGACCTCCGAGCTCGATCACGAGTCCGGTCAGACCCGCGATTTGCTTTTGAACCGCCGCTTGAGAGGAGCGTACCTTGGACTCCAGTGATGCGATCGCGTGCGCCATCCGATCCCTCGTCGGCTGAGGGGCCTTGATCCTAGGGATGCAGACCACCATCCTCTGCTTAGAAGTGGTGGTCTTGTGGACCTCGGTCTCGGACTCGCCGCTGGACTCGGACTCTGCGGTGTCCGGGATCTCGACAACCTCCTTGGCGGCATGTTTAGACATGACGCGTCGTGGGCGGACTCAATGAAGATGTACATCAGTAGCCATCACGAATAGAGAACGGATACCACTCACCTGGAGCCTTGCCCTTGTCAACTGGCGGGGCCTTCTCGTTCGCGCTCTTCGTCTTGTTCCGGCCAGCCTTACCCCGCCCCATCGACTTCTCGCACGCGCTCTTCACCCGTCGGCACCTGCGGCACCCTTCTCCCGGCAATCCGTAGCATTCGGTCCGGGCCTTCTTGCAAGGTCCGCACGGCGGGTTGTGGACGACGTCCCCGTCTTGACGAGATGTGGTCGCGGTCTTCCTCTTGACCGGTGGTTCTTCCTCCTCCTCCTCGTCTTCTGGAGTCGTTCTAGCGCGCTATGACACGTCACATCAGCTTGGTCTAGTTCAGGTGGGTGCTAGGCTTACCTTCTCTCGTGTTGACAAGCGAGACGCTTGACTCGGACCCGTCTCCTCAGCAGCGGTCGGTCCTGTGCTCTTCGATCTGCCTTCCTCGCTAGTCGTTCTATCCGGCCCGTCATCGCTCGTGGTCTTCGCTACCGCCAGGGACCGTGCGCGCTCGTGTTTCTCGGCCTCGCGTATCGCCTTCTCTTCATCCGCTTTGCGTAGCCTCTCCGTGCGGTCCTTCTCTTCATTCAGGACGGCCTACCACTGCGCGGCGGCGGCGTTGGCAGCGCGGATGTTTGTAGTAGTCGTCTCTTGAAGGATCGAGGAGCCTCAAAGACTCTTGAGGTCTAAGAGACACTTCCTCCCTATAGCCTACATTCGTTTAGAGTTAGTACTCGTTGAATAGAGATCCTATCTGCGACGCACCAGGGCTTCTGTCCACTCCCCTAACCAATGGACTTGCTCCTCCCTAAGGTCCTCCTTGTCGTCCGGCATCGCCAACGCGACCGCGTTGATGCGTTCTTCCGCGACCTTGAGCGCGTCTTCTGCGGCGCTGAACGGCGAGTCGGCTTCTTGAGTACCAAGGGTGAGGATCTCGTCGAGGTCCATTATGCCGGCTGGTGGTGTGGTGTCGGAGGAATGTGGGGTCGTTGGGATGGTGGTGGTGGTGATGTGCGAGTGGTGAGGATGTGCGAGTGGTGGTGGTATGGGAACAAGAGTGGTGTGGTCGCGTGGATGGTCGCGTCGCGTCGTCAATGGCATGCGCGACAATATTGCCGTGTTTCGATGTCCGCCATTAAGTAAGCAATCACGTGACCGACTATGGTCGTTCAAATCACAAGTCCACATTGTGTGTGAGTGCCAATGGTCCTCTGGTGGTAAACATTGTTGTATTTTAGTATTTTAGATAGTTATTTGTCATTTTTCATTGTATTCTTCAAGGAATCCGTCCGTTCTATGTTGTCCGTTCTCAGCAGAGGTTAGTCCATACCCGTTTCTATCAGGTCCGAGTCCGAGTTGTAGTCCAATACAATACAAGTTCATCCGAGTCTGACTCTAAGCGCACCCAAGTGTGATTCCTATCCTAGTCCTAGTCCACATCCAGTCCTAGTCCACATCCAGTCCGAGTCCACATCTAGTCCTAGTCCACATCTAGTCCTAGTCCACATCTAGTCCTAGTCCACATCTAGTCCGAGTCCACCTCCAGTCCGAGTCCACCTCCAGTCCGAGTCCACCTCCAGTCCTAGTCCACATCTAGTCCTAGTCCGAGTTATATCTATGTCCATCCACATCCATGTTCAAGTGTAGTCCGAGTCCCACCCAAGTCCAATTTCTGTAAAAATACAAGTGTGGTCCATGTCCATATCCATCGAGTCCAAGTCCGATCCAAGTCCAAGTCTGGTCCTGTTTCATTTGCTTCTAGAACACTTTTTTCAATCCAATTATAAGATCTTTGGATCCTATGAAGTCTATCTTTATGGATATTCGCTCCCACATCTCATACATCATTATTTGCTTCTCTGCTTCTTTACTTCTTTTACCTTGCCTTGCTTCTTTGAAGGTTCATATCAAAGCCCAGCATGTGCATGGACTGTACAATCTGTACTTTGAATGACACGCTGGCTTTCTTTATCTCAGTCTTTCAGTAAGATCTATCCCCTCTCCTCTTCATCATTCATGGTCCGGACCTATTTCAAGCCTGAGTCCGCTTTGCCTCATTCAAGTCCGGACTTCCTTTTCTCGATTCTTTCTAGATACCAGTTGAATTCCCCTTATTTTTTTTTAGTCATAACATCATGTTCTACTTACCTTGAGTTTCTCTCAAAGCCAATGCTATGGTCATGAATATGCAGTTTCACTTCCACACTTATCATAGTCATGTGCCATTACATGTCCTCACTCTTTGTTTCTATGGATGTAGTGGTGCCCCCTATGGCTCAAAAAAAAGCTCTCCAGCTTTCCCTCATTGCTTCCTCCACCCCACTCACCATGTGCCACTAGGGATTTATATAGATATGGTGGATATGACCATCTTTGATAGTAGGGGGGTGCACAGTTGTACCATGCTGCCATTGATGGACATTACAGTTGTTATTGTTGTTGTTATGAAATACTGTTGTGCATCACTTGCTCTCACCATCATCTGTAACACTATGGAGTTAGTGGAGTTGGGTGCTGTTATATGTCCCCCAACTCTATCATTATCACCGTGATGGTGGTGCATATTCACATGTTCCTTTCCTTCACTGTCATCCTTGTCATTATGATGGTATGTTATCATGCCTACCATGTCCATATTGCCGTCATTGTCACCTTCATTTTCCTCAGTAATGCTATGGCATGCTGTTGTGCCTATTAAACATAATAGACATAATAGAGGGTGTTATATATGCAGAAGACGGGTTGGGTAGAGCAGGGATAACTGGCTTGAGGGAAGGTGAATATTATTGTTCACAAGATGGTAATGGGGTTATATTTAACAAAGCTACAAAGGGATTGGTGGTGGGTGGTGGAGTTGATTTCTTTATTAAGAAGAGGATAGGGTTCTGCGTGGGTATACCTGGGGTATCTGAGGGCCATACCCACACCTGCACTCACAAAAAACCTACATCCATGATCATGAGTGTGAGTATCAAGTGTGGGTCAACAATTTGACACCTGTGGGTATACTCCGTGTGGGTATACCCAGGATTATCTATTTTCTAAGTGGTGGCGAGTTATGTAGATACACTTGGCATCACACATCAAGTTCTATTGCATCCCACCCATTGCCTAACTCCTCCTCTTCACTCTGGACATCCACCCACTTTGACACACCTCACCTAGATCCTTTGCTTGAATGACCTTGAGTGAAGACCATAGGCCAAGGCAGATAACAGTGCGAGTGGACTGAGCAGACAGGTATGAGCGGACATGTAACAAAAGGAGGCAGCCACAGCTAAAAAGCCGTTCTATATCTATGGATGTTGCTAGGTACTAAATTTAGTTAATATGTTTGAATATAATGTATGTACTACGCACTGGGTACTGTCAAGTAGTTGATGGCCATGTGCACAAGCTGTGGGTAGCTGGGATGCCTCTTGTGCCACCATTGGATGAGATTCATGACATCTTCAACATTGGTAGTGAGGTACCACTTGAGTTTGGTGCTGGCATCCATAGGTTTGAGGGGTGCAAAGGTATTGAGGTTGTCGAATATGTTAGTGCACTGTATAAATGTGTGAGTGAGATTAATGAGAATTAATGAATAATTATCTTTGCCAGCGAGTCTTTGGTTGCCATAGTGTTATTCTTCATAGGTGCCACCTTACTTGCATATAACTCATTGAACACCTTGTGTACGAGACCTTCAGCTATCTTGATCTATTTGGCTTCCCAACCTGCATGCTTGAAATACATCAGTTTGTGGCGTGGGTGTAGTACTTGAAAGACAACGAATAATATAGTTACTACAACAGAATAACAAATGCCTTACCCATTGCAATCCTATAGACGTCTGCACTGTCAGTAAGTGAGTAATATTGGTTGAAAGCCCTCTTCACTATTTGAATGACCGACTGGATTGGCTTTGGGTGCTTGTGGTCACACATGTAGTTAGTAAAAATGTGATCTATGTGGTCCATGGGTGGGATGATAGCCACAAGATTTGGTGTAGACTGAGAGAAGTAGACAGTAGCATTCTTAAGGATCTAGTGGAGGTGTGCGGGCGAGCTGTGCATATGACCAAAGCATAGTTACCTTACCTTTAGTGCCTTGTGTAAGTGTTTTGCAATTTCCCACTTGCCACCACTCAACTCATACTCACACAAGTCTTGGCGCTGTGTCAACAAGTCAAGCACCTCCTTGTGCTTGATCATGTACGCTAGCATGTCATGTGTTGAGTTCCAACGGGTCACCACATCCTATGGTATCAAGGTTGCTGGCATCTTCGAGTCTTCAAGAGTCTTCTTCCATGCAGCTAGGAGAATGGTGGGTGAAGGGATGACTTTGAAGGCGATTCAACAAAGCTAGGGGGTACTCAGGACCATGTGAATAAGTATTTTCTGACGGAAATTACGTCCAGGGGCTATACCCACTTAAATGGATATCTTAGGAACCCGTATAGACACCTGATGGAGTCCTACAGGCTCCAGAACATATGGGATTTCCAGTTATCACACGCTCTATGAATTGCTTACCTGATTTAGTCATGGAATAGACTAGAATGAATGATTAATTGTTCTAGATCTAAGATCTATCATCAGCATTATCAAATGCTATAAGACATTGGCTGATTGTGACATAATATTTCCTTCTTACGGTAATATTACAGCGGTTTTTAATTTGGTGCAGAATCCAATGTGTTGGATGTCGTGCCTTGGACATTGCCAGAACAGGACCCCAGATGTGTAGTTACCTATTTGTGTACTTTTCCATAGTGTTACTTTGAACCATGGTGTCATCACCTGCCCCCAGCGACTCGGAAATGGTGCAAATGTTTGCCATTTCCCTTACCGTTTATTCTCTCCTCAAGAAGAAGACCGCTAAGGGCAAGGCCATGGCTTCAAGGGAAGAAAAGTCTGTCAAGGTGAAAGAGCTGCAGTTCTCAACGAATGAGACGAACTATCTTGAATTCCTTCAAAGCATCCTCAACAAGCACAAGCAGGACCAGTACACAGTATCTGCAAAAAAACTGTTTTCGTTCAAGTATATACCACCAAAGGCGAAAGGGTAAGTTGCCAAATTTTACTAATACATTTACATTCAAAATAATTGTAGTAATTTTAGCCAGCATATGAGCGATGTAATTGATGTTGACAACGAAATGGATTACAAGGAGATGGTGAAGAAGATATCTGAGATGACCTCTGTGACGAAGATTCTTGTTGATATGAAGGGCGTTGAAAAACTTGCACTGGGTGGCAGCAATGACGCCAATAATGATGAATCCGATGGTAGTGATGATGACAAGGTAGGTAGCTATCATTCTTGTGCATGAAAAATACTAATCAGACATAACAGGGTTCTAGGGCTTATGACCTAGACGCGCGTCTTCTCTGTTGGCGTCTAAGGCTACAGACTCACTACAAGAACAAGTTTGACGAAGGCTATACATACGTTGGTCGGAATGGGATGATCTTGCTCACACCTGCCATGATTTTGGATTGGTGGCATGTGTTGGTGAGTCAAAAATGTACCATTCTCATTGCAATCTTCTAACTAAGAGGAAGAAGGACAAGGGACGGAGAGGGTTCTGCCAAATATACCGTTGTTTGACGTGGTGAATAAAGTGCACACCTTGTGTCCTGCACAGCCACAGCCATTGGCCATGCCAGCAACACTGACACCAAGTGCGGTGGATGTTGATTTGCTTGCATCCGTTGTCCTACTTGAAATGCTCTGAAACAATGATCTTTTGTCAACTACTGGATTCAAGGTGCCTGTGGCAATAGCAACCGCTGTGACGACTGCACCGCCTGTGACACCACCACCGCTTCAAGCCATCACTCAGCTGCCCATGTCTCCACCCATCCGATCACCATCTCAACTCAAAGAGTTTCTCGCATATGCTGAAACGGACCTTGGGGTCCAGGATGTATTGTATTACGAGGGCACGCTTGACCTTTGAGGTATTGGATCAGATAACCTTGCAGACACAGGTGACCAAGTTCTTGCAGAGATTGGGATTTTGATTGGTGACATCAACCGATTGAAGAAAGGGAGTGTTGCATGGTGGAACGGCCCTGATGCAAAATGAAAGTGGAGCAGGACGACATTGTGAACAACGAGTGACAAGAGTTTAGAACGACCTGTAAAGAGAGTTGGATATGAAAAACGATATCATGGTGGTGGTGAAATGTGGTTTTTGGGTGCACTGATGGTGGATGGGGATGGGGAACCAACCGCCGACTATGATGTATACTATTGGTGTGAGATACAGAAGAAGTGGCTTCCAGTTCTGAAGGGGTTGATGGACATCAAGGATGCAGACAACGGAGATGAACCATTTGTGTAGTACATAGCTTACGATTACATACGAGATGGTATGGTATGCTATATACCCAGATGGGGGAAAATAGCAGACTGCTTTGTTTGGGGTGATACTTTGACGAGGACGAAGGATTGGGATGATTGAGAAGTCATCATTGTGAGAGCATAAGTATGAGTTGAGGGTGGAAAATGATTGTTTGGAGAGTGTGAAGTGAATTTTGCACAATCTGAATTTTATAGGGCTAATTTGTGAATTGTCAACTTGGGTGTACTTTTTTTTCAACATGATTGTGATACCCATAGATTCCTCCAATCAAGAGGATTCAAATGGTGCAAAAATCATGAAGATTGGTGGTGTGGTTGTTGAGATATAACAGAAACAAGATAGTTGATCTCATCACTCAGAATAGCCTTATATAGAAATCATTCTTAGGGTTAGGTCTTAAAACTTGAGGTTAGGGCTACCTAGTATGGTAACTGGACCCACATTACATAACACAAATAACTTTATAAGGAAACCTCATTTCAACAATGTCCTTATGGCTCTTTTACACATTTACTACACTTTACTACACTTTTTTGTACACTTTTTTGTAGACATCCCTACACTTTTACTAGTCTTTTACCACACCTTTTACTATACTTTTGCCATACTTTTTCCCTCACCCCACACTTTCCTATACATCTTAGTACACTTTTCCTACAACTTTTCCTACACATTTAGTATGCTTTCCTTCTGGAAGTCCATTGTGTGTGTGGCAGACTACATCAGGAATCTAACACTCCATTTACCGAAGCTATTCGGCTAACGACCATGCTAGCGGTACTACTTCCCCACTACCGAGGCTATTCGGCTAACTGCAAGCGCTGGCGGTGCTATTTCCCGCTACCGAAGCTTTTCGGCCAACTAGAGTACTATAGCTACTATTTCTACTATTTTCGAGTGAGCAGGAAACACTAGATAGAGAAAAAAGTCTGTATTCAGTAGACATTACATACAAGCTACATGATATTTGTACATGACTGTTGAATCCATGGTGAGCATCGTGCCGCCGCCATCTGGGGGAACTGCTGCAGTCGTCGCCATGCTTGTCGTGGTTGCAGGAACGGGGGAACCGAGGGACGTGGGGACTGGGAGGCATGTCGCTGTTGCTGTGGAGTGTAGTCGTGTCGCCCATCTCCGCGCTGTTATCACTGTTGTAAGCACACATCCTCCTCACCTTGGTCGATGTGTGGGGGGCACGTCACCTGCATCGGCGTTGTAGATGCTGTTAGGGTCATGAGCTTCGGCGATACACCTGAAGAGACGTGATTAGGCCAGCGGATAAGTGTGACGACCACACCTGCTCGTCCTGGTTGCGCGCTGTTGTGTTGGCCTCCTCCTCCTCCTTGTTGGTGCACAGCGCATCACGGGCTTGTCCTCATGGTAGTCGTGCACCATCATGTCCGTGCCGTCGCGGTCGTCTGTCGTTGTGGTCGTGTTATCGGAGGCGCGAGGTAAGACCACGTGCATTGGGTGGCGTGAAAAGTTTAGGGCAGGGAAAATGAAACACCGAGTCCTTCCGAAGAAGGAGAGGTTGTCTCACGGAATCCGACTAAGAGAGAACTGGGCTAAGCTCTATCGTTGCGGACTGGGGAATACATAGCAGAAATGGTCTAATTTATATACCTAGCTGAGGACCCCGTCGAGTGGTACCGATGTCTGAACGTCCATTGACATCGGCCATGACTGTCAGGTGACTGAGGCAGACGCCGTCGCTACATCCCCCCCTCCAGTGGGCACCGTGCCTACTCAGTGTCCATGAACTGCGTCCGGAACCCCACCGGAAGCATATCCCATCACGTGATCCGCAGTTCCGGCTCCTTCCGGTTCATCGCCCTCTTCAGCATCCTCCAATGTCTCGTTGCTAACACCTTGCTATGACGTCCCAGCTTCCTGCACGGAAAGCGCCTCCTCGTCATCTGGCAGATGATAGGTGCGTTGTCGCTCTGGGCTTGATTCCTCGTCACTCCAGCGCCTTCCCTTACCCTTCCGTCCTTTAGGTCCTTTCCTCGTTCCGTGGTCCTTCCGATAGGGCTGCAGCGCCCGACCCCGTCCTTGCTTGTCCCTTCTAGCCTGGATGTGTGTTTTAATGTGATCGTGACGGGCAATCTCGCCGTCTGCGAACGCCTCCAGAACAGCACACTGGCATTGCTGGGCAGCTGTGATGGGGGGAGGGGGTGGATTGTCACCGAAGAACGTGCGAGGTGAGGGTTCTGGTACGAGGCTTGGGTGACATCTTAGGGTTAGTTAGGGTTTAGGTTAGGTTAGGTTAGGTTAG
>JBBPTN010000264.1:0-26793 GCA_038094075.1 Xerocomus spinulosus | reverse complement strand
CCAACCTCAGCCCACCTCATCGAGCTAAGAATGTGGACTCACTCGGCAGCGGTGAGGGCGTCGCGGACGTACGCTCGTTCGAGGTAATCTAGAGCGACTATGATCCCAAATAGCGTCGCTAGAAGAGAATATTTCTCTCGTTCTGTGTTTGTAGCGTACAACCGAACCTCTTCATCAAGCGAGATGGGCTGCGACATGGGAGTGGTCAAACAAATATTTTTGACTTGGCTAAGTTGCTTGACTTGTTACCACCACCATGTCTGAGCCATTGCTCATCAAGAGACTGCACATTTCTGGACTTACACCCTCAATCACGACTGGAGACCTTGAGTGCCGTCTGTCTTCGTTCGGAAAAGTCAAGGCAATGGATGGCTTTGGTGCTCGCGATGCACTTGGGGATCCAAGAAAATTTGCGTTCGTAACGATGGAAATCGGTGCAAAGGAGCTGTCAAAGTGTGCGTGCTTTATGTTTTGCTTTTGAATTTTGCTGGACGCACGAACAGGAATTCTCACTGGCACCTCTCACAGGTCTGAACGTGCTCAGCGGATCGACATGGAAAGGTGCCAAACTTCGCATCGGTGAAGCAAAACCGGATTTTTACGAACGGTGAGCGTGTCTTCTTGTTTGATTTGGCGCGTAGTTGAATACGACTTGCTAGGCTCGCTCAGTACAACTCCCAACCACCTCGACCGATTCGACCGAAAAGGCGTTGTCACACGCATGGTCGTCCTTCGTCTACTCTTCCGCTGGTCCCGCTTTCTGCAACTGCTGCGGCGTCCACTCCCGGATGGGTTGTGACCCCTTCTGGGCGCGTTGTTCGTCCGATGCGGGTGAGGCCCGGGCGACCCTTGGACCCGATGCGCGGTGAAATCGATGTTTCAAATGGCAAGGTCAAGAAAAGGGTCAAGCCACCGCCAGTTCGAGCTCGTCGACGCCTCATAGACCCTACCAAGTGGGATTCGGTGTATCTTAAAGGCATGTTCTTGGACGCTATTCCTATTCCCTCGTCCGCACCAAAAGGTACACTTGAATCCTTTCGTGGACAAAACGACGACGTTTCGGATGAGGAAGGCGTTGATGGATCTATTGCTGATAGTGATGCTTCTTCCCGCGTTTCTGTCTTACCGTCTGCGCCCAGCGGTCAGCCCCAGGGTCCTCAAAAGTTGCAAGAGGCTCCCCTTTCTGCTAGTCGACGCATACATGGAGTCACCGAGTCTATCGATATACGTCGAGAAGCAAACACTGCGCTCGCAATACTTGGTGAGATGTTTGGAGACAAAGAAGACTGGGATGGGAAAGAAAGTATCGATGGAATGGAAAGTTTAAACGACATCGGGGTGAGGGAGGCGATGGGAGGAGTGGAGGACGATTGGATTGGGATTGCACCTCGTGATTATGTGGAAGGTGACGGTAAAGGCAGCTCCACTGGTGTGATTGTTCATTCTAGTCACGAGGATGGGGTTACCTCTCCCGATGGGGATGTTGAAATGAGCCCGCCAGTCGCTCAAGCAGCAAAACCTGCCCCTTCGACGGATCTCAAGGCCCTGTTTGCACCGAGAGAGGAGGGTTTGTGGCCTATCTTATTTCCGGTCATAGTCTAAGATTTTTCTTTTTTCCAGCATCGTTTTCTCTTCTCGACCACTTCGATCTCGACCTCGATCTCGACCTTGAAGTTGACATCCTTGGAATAAATGACCCAACTGGTTCAACCCAGGAGAATGTCCACCCGTCTCAACCAATCCTATCCGATGTAGCACAGATTCCTGTTACGACACAAACCACAACAACTCATTCGCGGAAGATCCTTGACCCTTCACTTCCACTGCTCTTCCCTCCATTAGACTCGCTCCCATATCCATATAATCATCCTTCCGATCCCATGGCTACAGCCTACCGGAAAACTCCAGAGTGCTTCCTGTTTCCATCGGCAACGCGAGTTCGGAGTCATCAACTCCCAAAGAGCGCCACTTTCACTCGTTCACCCCAAGACACTCCCGAATTGATCCGTGAAAGATGGGAAAACGAAAAGTCTGCATTGACACACGACTGGAAGAAGGCATGGCGAGACGCCCGAGGAAGTAGGAGAGGGGGGAGGGGGGCTGGTGGAGAAGGAGGTGGCTATTGAGGATGTGAGATCGATCCACCTGGCTTGCTGAAAAACTTCGTCAGTCGGCCTCGGATTTCTGGAACCATTTTACTTCATTCCGTAGAGCGATATGCGCCTCATGCCTGGTATGAGTGATATTCCCATCCTGCATGCGCTGTACCAGCTTACCGCAGAGCCTCGACAGCTGCCAGTCTGTAAATCCTCATGCGGAGGACCGCTAATGATCTCAAGGGCTTACCAACCAAGCGGACGCCGTTGATTAATCAGCGAGTTAAGAATGCGTCAGCAATCCCGCTGTCAGTGTCAGGCGTTTTGTCAGTGGATTTCAGACCCGAAAGGCCGCCTGGCGTCGGCAAACACCTTACTTGACGCATTTTAAACCAAAGGATTTGTACCCTGAACGAAATGATACTACAGTACGAGGGAAAAGTTGGTTGGTGAGTTGGTTCCCACGCAATTATGATCCCCCGGACCCAAGAAACCTTGTCAAGCAAGGTAATGTCAAGCAAGGTAACTAGTTTCAGGATCTCTTTTGGGTGTCTCTGACAACGCTTGCGATGAAACCTTGTTGAAGCTTTGCGGTGATTTCTCAACATGAGTCGTAATCCCTGCTCGGCTAGACTGTCTGCTGATTCGTACATCCAACGGGCCCCGCGCATCATTTCTGCCTATCGGACTCCAGTGGAATGCCGACTTTTGACACAGATTCTCCGTCGCTGTCAGAAGAACGATAGTGTGAGTACACTTATCTGATTCTGGATAATGAAGGACCGAGTGGTGATCACTCATCACCCTACAGTCGCTGTGCACAGGTTTTACCTAGATTGTATCCAGCTATGAAATGCGCCAGTGACTCATTCTTCAATTTCAACAAACCCATTCGTCCTAGTTATCCCAGCAGTATGTGAAGCCATTTCTCCATTTGTTACCGGTTCCCGCGGTCCACGGTGTCCGGATTCGCTATCTATCTATGACTTGTTCGGATCATATCACTCCCGTTACTGGACAACGTCGCATGGCGTGGCATACAGACATCAACTGCAGGCCTTGGTGAGTTGAGATCAAGATAGAAGACGCAGAACGATGTGGATTGGCAACAAAGTGTTGCCACTCCGCATATTAATTAATCCCCCATCCTCTTTTGTCGAAATCTTCCGCAGGACTTTCTGTTTTTCCGAGATATGTGCCATAAAATGCTCTGGCTCGTTCGTGTTGGGACATCATCTCATTCCGGCGCTATCACTTGTACCTCTGAACATGGCACCCAAGCGAACGCCTCCCTTCCGTGCTGAGCATATCGGCTCCTTGCTTCGTCCAGACTATCTCCTCGAGGTACGCAAGAAATTCGACAACAAAGAGGTGACTGCAGAGCAACTCCGGGTGATTGAAAACATCGCCATCGGAGAGGCGGTCAAGCTTCAGCGAGAGGTAGGTATCAAGGGTTTCACTGATGGCGAGTACAGGTTGGTGACCGAGCGCATAGTTGAGCATAGCACTGATGTGACACCCCTTTTTAGGCGACACATGTGTGTATCATAAAGATGGGTATGGTCAATGGCTAATTTCGAATGTCGAGGTTCTACGACGGATTCTTTGAGTATCTAGAGGGTTTTGAAGGTAAGGATATTCTCTGGTAAGATCAAAGTTAATATCTGTCAAAGAGGTTCACAACCCACCACTGGAAATTTACAAGGTAACTAGCAAACGAAACCTTTTGCTCACAATCAACAAGCTGACTCTCTCATAGCTCTATGTTCCCGATGTTCAAGCTTTCGTTACTAACAGTAAGGACATCCCTCTGACACCTTCGTTCACATAACATTTTTGCCATTTTGCAGACACCAAGCCCGGATCGACCACGTTGTGCACAGGCAAGATCAGATATGTCAAATCTGGTTATATCCCCCAATTTGAGGCGCTCAAGAATCTCGTCCACCCCGACGAGGTCAAGAATATCAAGCTAACTCTGGCAGCCCCTGAGTGGTTCCATTTGCGGCACGGTATGCATACCGCGCCTCTGTACGCCACCACAACTCACGAGAACGATTAGGAGAGCACGCGTATGCGCCTGGGGTGTACGGCGACCGCGAAGAGTACTTCAATGACATTGCAGCCGCGTACAGACAAGAGCTCTCTGCGCTGTACGTTGCAGGGTGTCGCAGCGTCCAAATCGACGATCCGCTCCTCGCCTACTTTTGTGACGTGTCGATGCTGAAAGGGTTAAAGGACGAAGGACAGGACCCAGATGTTCTTCTCGACGCGTACATTCGGCTGTACAACGACTGCCTTGCGGAGCGTCCTCGAGATCTAACGGTTGGCCTACACATTTGCCGAGGCAACTTTAGACATTCGATTCACTTTTCGGAGGGAGGATATGATGTTATCGCGACAAAGTTGTTCAACGATGTGAACGTGGACTGTTACTACCTCGAATACGATACCCCGCGCGCTGGTGCGTTTCAACTCGTACCCCTTTTCGCGTTCGTAGTGCTGAGGCAGTTTCCGGAAACGCGCAGGCACGTTTGAACCGTTGAAACACCTTCCCAAGCACAAATCGGTCGTGTTGGGACTGGTTACGAGTAAATTCCCCGAGCTGGAAGACAAGGAGAAGTTGAGGGAACGCGTGTTTGAGGCGGCACGGATCGTCGCGAGTGGTACGGGAGAAACCGTGGAGGAGGCACTGCAACGGATCAGCGTCTCTCCTCAGTGTGGATTCGCGTCGCACGAAGAGGGTAATTTACTGACGGCGGCGGACATGAAGCACAAGTTGGAGCTCGTGAGGGACCTTGCGACCAGCATCTGGGCGGATGCCTGAAGAGGTCATCATCACGGCCGCGAGATGGATGCCATCAGAATCGTGATCAAATGTACATGTATATGGCAATGACGACGTTTCAAGTGTGCGGATTTGCTTCTCTGTTTTGAAGTCAGTATGTTGCGTTTTACTCACACTGGCTACCAGATCGTTGCTGTTGACATTAGTGGATTCTTTAAGTCTCTAGTCCACTAGAATCGACTTGTTCAGCATTCAGTAGGGCAAGGCAAGGCACGTCCGCAGTACCCCGGGAACTAAAGCATAGCAGCATCGGCCAACTGATGGCGGCCGCCGGAAGGTCAATTGCGGGGTCAATGGTGGCAGGCGCGTCACTGCTTGCTGACCCAACACCTGGACAATACCGTCACTGTGAGTTATATTCCCATTACCGTCCAACTCATTATCTCCTTGATGTCGGGGTCCCAGCCGCGATCTTATAGTAGTGCCTCTGGCGACGTGAACGATTGAACGGTCCTGGCCGTGTTGGATATCTCTGACCCTTTGCTCCTCACTCAACTCGAGATCTAGTACCAAAGAGCGGGCACTGACAGCTGAGCGCTTAGGTGACTTGTAATGATGCCGAGTCATCAAATATGCCTTTCTAGCTGCCCCCATTTCACATGAACAAGCGCAGTTGTGATCTAGGACGCACCACATTCTCATGATGATGAATTCACGTCAAGTGGGCGTGCACATTTCCGACGAGCGGCGTGATGACCAAACGAGCAAGACAAATCATGATTGTGGCCCGTTATAAAATACTGTCCTCTGTGCGCTGTCCTCCATCATCTGAACATGGCTCCCAAGCAGACACCTCCTTTCCGTGCTGAGCATGTTGGCTCTTTTCTCCGTCCAGACTACCTCCTCGAGGCGCGCAAGAAGTTCCACGACAAGAAGCTGACTTTAGAGCAGCTACGAGAGGTTGAAGACAAGGCCATCGCAGAGGCTGTCAACCTTCAACGAGAGGTCGGCATAAGGGGAATCACCGATGGTGAATACAGGTTGGTGATCGGTCAGTTCAACCATGCGCGATTCTAACGTCTTATCTAGGCGCCACATGTATGTATCATTGCAACGGACATAGCCGGAGTTAGCAGCTGATGGTGGCGAAACAAGGTTCTTCAATGGATTCTTTGAGAGCTTGGAAGGTATTCAGGGTACGGCTCTTCTTTTGAATATGGGAAGATCGAGCTAATTTACGTCGAAGAGGTTCCCAATCCACCTTTGGATATCTTCAGGGTAAATTTCCCGTGAAGCCATCCATTTTGATTCATTGACACCTCGCCGTTTTATAGCTCTACCTGCCTGACGTGCAGGGTTATATTACCAGCGGTAATAGTATACCCTCGAGGCATGTAAGCATTGCTGACAGCATTCTTTAGAAACTAGGCCAGCCGCTACGTTGATATGCAAGAGCAAGCTCAAATATGTCAAGTCTGGTTATGTACCTCACTTTGAGGCACTCAAGAAACTCGTCCATCCGGACGAGGTCAAAAATATCAAGGTGACCTTGGCGTCCCCTGAGTGGTTGGATATCCACCACGGTAAGCACTGTCATCGCGTCCCTACCGCTTTTCACAGCTCACCGGTACGATTAGGAAAGCACGTGTACGCACCTGGGGTGTACAATAACCAGGAAGAGTTCTTTGATGACGTTGCGGCCGCTTTCCGACAGGAGTTGGCAGCGCTGTATGCCGCTGGCTGCCGCAATATCCAGATCGATGCCCCACTCCTCACGTTCTTCCTTGACCCCGGCGTTCAAAAGGGATTCAAAGACGATGGCGAGGACGCGGATGCCCTCTTTGACGCGTACATTCGGCTGTACAACAACTGTCTCGCGGAGCGCCCGAGTGACCTGGCGGTCAACTTCCACCTCTGCCGAGGCAACTGGCGTTCGCTGCATTTCGTGACGGGTGGCTATGACGCGATCGCAAAGAAGTTGTTCAACGATTTGAACGTGGACGGTTACTATCTCGAATATGACACCGAACGCGCTGGTGCGTTTATCCACCTTCCTTCTTCTTCGGTCGAGTCGGCATCGTTGACCCGTTCGTGGCATTGTTATAGGCACCTTTGAACCGCTAAAATATCTTCCAAAGAACAAATCAGTCGTCCTGGGATTGATCACAAGTAAATTCGCTGAGCTGGAGGACAAGGAAGAGTTGAGAAAACGAGTGTATGAAGCCGCCGAGGTCATTGCAAGCGGTGCGGGGCAGACCGTGGAGGAAGCACTGCAACGCATCAGTGTCTCTCCTCAGTGTGGATTTGCGTCAAGCGACGACGGAAATTTGTTGACGGCAGCGGAAATGAAGCGCAAGTTGGAGCTTGTGAGAGACCTTGCAACCAGCATTTGGGCGGATGCGTGATCCAGGGTATAACCAGAAATGCTCGTGTCATGTCTGACTATTTATGTTGTGTACTATCACTGTAGTCGTGTAGGGTTGGACGGAATCGAGTTTGACGAATTTATTGAAAAATAGAACATGTTCGCTATGCTGATCAGCCAACAACATCCGTGTTTTCAAACTCGTGTAGGGTAACGGGTTGGAACATTCCCTAAGCAGTTGGATCCTCGAAGTTGCGATTACCACTGCGAGCATACAAGTGACAAACACAGTTGGATCTCCAAAGTTGCAATGTGACACTACCAGTCCTACCAATCGTCAACACCACTATCGTCCAGCTCAAAATTGAACGAGACCCGAGGGAGTTCGTCCACCTCCTTCGGGTCGGAGAAATGGCCTGCCAACAAGTTCTGTACCCTTTTATTGAACGTGGCTAACGTAGATGACTTGAGCCTTTCTTCACCCAATGCTAAGCAATCGACGACCGGCTTGATTGTACGTCCCTGAGTTGCATATGAAGTGAGTTCGCTGAGCTTTTCCGAAAGATTTTGAGACAGAGCGGACGTATCAGAAGTGATGTGGGTAATGCCATCGTATGCGATCCCCAGAGACGACGAGACTTGCTTGCTAACATGCTGAGTGAGATCAACAGTTGCGCAGATGTCGCCAAGTCGATCCCAGTTGCCACGGACACCCTCTGCGGCGTAGGAGTGCTATATTTTTCGTTAGAGGATACTCATCAACCCAGTTAGTACCGTACATTTATTGCACGAATGAGGTGCTCATTATTGAGATCAATCGGGATGAAATCTCCTTCGAGGCCAGTGAGATTGATAAGCATGTTGTCTCGTACGATGTCTCTATTGCAATGTCATCAGCAATCCTACTACGCCAAGGTTTTGTCGAATAACTTACGCAAAAGCTGGAGTCCATACTCTTTTGACGTTGAACAAGAAGTGGAGAATTTCTGTGCAGTAACGGTTTGAGCCTGCGCCCAGAAGAATCAGCGCAAGATGACAAAGGATGTCCTCGATTCGGCCAAAGTCCCCATCCGAAATTGCGCTCGTGAGTTCAAGGACAAACAACAGGTCACGTGTAAGGATGCGAAGGTTTTGCTTCATGACGTTCTCCTGACTTGAGGCGGGCTGATGCGGATCAGAACGTTGTCTTGGTGAATCGTAATGAGTTGGTGTCGCATGATTCACGAGAATCCGGTCAGCGATGTTGGACAATTCCTCTGGAGTTGGATCGGATGCGGCAAATGCGGCAAGAGATGGCTGTCCAGATTCAACTGTCCACGCCTGCAGAACAATACCACGGAGAATCTGCATGAGAGTAGCAAGGAGGGTGTGATAATTTGGGTTTTCGCTTCTACCCAAATCTGCCCGACCGAGGACCGCGAAAAAGAATGATAAGCTGCCTGGTTCGCTGATGGAGCCACGATGAACGTGAAGAATCGCCCAGATGAGATTTATGCAAAGGTGATAAAGACCGAAGCTGAGTTGAATAAACTGAAGTCGGGTGTAAGGATTGACATCTGCTTTTCGGAGCGCCTTTGCTCGTCGCAAGCGAGCGTTCGTGGAATGGTCGTTTATACTTGGAATAGCGAAGTCGGAGAGTTGCTCGTGCGTCATCTTCATTTGCTTTATGTATATATCGTCAATAGCGGCGATGCTTCCGGACACGGTGCTTCCGTCGATCGTAGATGTTGGGAGTGGGTACTGTGTGGTTTTCAACCCTTTTGGAAGCTTTCTCCTTTCCTGGTGCTTCAACAGCGGAACGGAGCGAAGTTTGTAGTCCTTGAAAGAGCTACAGTTGTCCAGGAGAATACGGATGACGTTGACGCGAGCTTGATGGTGCGCACTTTGGATTTGCTGCTTGATCGGACGGATATCGTGATTGAACGAAAGACCTGGCGCTTGCTGTGCGCGCTGGAGCATGGGTGCAAGTCGCATATCGTCCCATACGGCATTCTGGATCGCGTAAAGGATCGGGAATGTACCAGATTGTACATTTGCAGGAGCAGCAGGCGTGCTGATGTTGATATTGCGGTAACAAACAACATGTGGTTGTTGTGCAATCCCAATAGCTTTGTGGATGCATTGACACGCGAGCTGCTCCAAGAGCGTCAAGAGAGACGTGAATGACACGCAAAGACCGAAGCATGCGAGTGCATCTAGAACTTGTCGTGGGGTGCCATTTGTCCAGAGGTAGAGCGTAAACGGCACGGCAAAATAGAGACTAGAATTCGATCGCAATTTCGCAAGCTCCATGATTACGGCCTGACAAGCCTTGATCGTGTTAGACACCTGAAGGAGAACAATTAAGGTGGAAAACGTACGATAACTGTATTCTGCTCGTTGGCGCGATCGGTGTGTGCCGCGCTGCGAAGAATCTCTGAGGAATGGTGCATGTTGAATGACGGTTTCGGCGATGGAAGCCATATCCCAATCCATTAGTGCGTCCCATGTGATAGTGGGTAGCCTTCCTTGTAACATTTCCTTGATACTTTCCATCTCGTCCGATACTGTATGCGTGACTTGAGTCTTCGTTTGCGGCTCCATCCAAGTGAGCAGCTGAGAGCGGCCTCGGGAATCGTTCCAGATCTTATCGAGAAGCTTTTCAAGCTTTCCAGTGGGCTGGTCCTCTGTGTATGCGTAGATCGCTCCGCGGTGTGAAGCGAAATCCTCCTCGGAAGGATCCAATACCTTGGTCAAGGCCGATAGAAGCGAGAGTTGCCCTTCCTTTAGGATATCCATAGCCCGTCGAAATCGCTCATCCTGAGATGGCGTAAAGCTCGTTTGGGAGGTAGAGGACAAGGAGGTCATGGTGGTATTGAAGAAAGATACAGAGAAGATTGGCAAAGCTTATATAGTTATCCTAGATCACGTGATACATAATTATCTTCGCCCCCTGTCCCCGACTGCTACGAGTAAATCCGTGTTCAGAATATCGTAGTTATGTTTGTCCAGCCCATACACGATTGGGACCTGGTCAGTTATCCTCCCACTCGCCCATTGAGTCTGGTAGACAGAGAAATTTGTCTGGAAAACTTGAACGGGACACCACATAAATTCTGATGTTCTTCGAGTAGTAAAAGCGCATTGCAGTCAGCAGCAAGCAGAGACGGCTAGTCGCAGTCACCGCTTCTTTCCCCGCGCCTTGGTCCCCCTCGGCTTCTTGATCGGCACCGGTCCCTCAACAATCTCCACCTCGTCCGAGTCCGAGTCCGCCTTTCGCTTCGACCTCGAACCTCCTTCGTCCACAACATCGCTCATCGTCGTCGACGACATCCTGGCCGTCGAACCCGGACTCTGCCTCACCGACGATACCGTGCCTTGGATAGACCCCCTTGACTTGACCGACGACGCAGGCGAGGCTCTCCGCGATCCCGACACGCCTCCTGAACCAGACCGGTGATGCGTCGGGAAGGCAGGCAACGGACCGAGCTCGTCCCCAGGCCTATCCGTCCCACCGTCCTGCTCTCCCTCACGACCCAACGCTACCCTCGTCTCACGCCAATCACGTCTGTAGATGCTCTCTGTCGACAGGCCGTCCTCGAACGAGCGAACGTCGCCTTCGAAGCGCATACGCTCGCTCTCGTCGTCGTCACCCGGATGTAGCCGGGTGATGTGGTCTCCGGTTCGGCGAGCTGCAAAGAGCTCGAGGGAGAGGGAAGACGTGTTCTTGAACGGTCCTTGTTGCCACTGGCTCGCGTCGTCTTCTGCCGCTGGCTCGCCCAGGTTCTCGACCCATTCCCAAGGTCTGTTTTGGACCGGTGGACCATACACCAAGTGACCGGATGCGTCGCGGTGGGCGTGGACGAGATTTGTGACGACTTTATTCGGAGGGAGGTGCGGCAGTAGAGTGCATAGCTGGTGATAATATTCAGATGGAATGTCAGTTGGGAGCTCGTCCTCGGATACGTTGGGATAGAATTTGAATAGGTCCGGTGAACTCGATTTGCTTTGCGAGTGAAGTTCTACCGTAATACCAGTCAGCGCGCATACAGTCATAGGGTAGATAGGATATACCATCAATTACGAAATACAATGTATCCATGAGCAATGGATACGCCACAAAATCGAGGTCGGATGAACCGGATGCATGAATCTGTTTCTCTTAGTACTTTGGCAACCATGCATATACGCACACGTACCAATGCTAAACGGAAGAGCATAGACGACAGAATCTCATATTGATCACGAGCAGCATTCGTCCAAGTTCCCCCGAATCCCAGATTGAATTGCAATAGCCGGGCAATGAAGAGAGCACACTCTGTCAGTCGTCCGGATGCCTCTGCGCCTTTCGAAACCCGCATGGGCTCGAGGGCCGAAAAAATCTCGCATACAACTTTCCCCAATCGTTCCTGGCAGTTGACGTCCAGTTGAAAGACTAGTCCTTTTGTACGGAATGGTTCCATTACATGCGAGAGAAGACGGAGGATCTCACCCGCACGGTGAACGCGTTCCTCGAGATTTTCCAGCGACAGAGGAATCGACGGACGCGCGAGAACTTCGACGAGACTCTCCATACCGTTATTTACAAACTGGATTACAACAGATGAGCATTTGTCAAGTAATCAGAAATAAACCAACCTTTTCAGCCACTGTACTGTCGATCTCCTTTACTATCTCGGCAATGAAACAGGCTTCCTCGGATGCAATCGAATGATGGAACAGCACAGAAGTCATCTTGTCCAATGATGCACTCGCAGCTCGTCGAGTCGAGTCATTTGCCATGGCGCGACCCAGCTGGCGTAGCCCAAACTGAAGTTGAACGGCAGTGGCCGCAAGACGCCACGGACTGAGCACCGACGAAATCCCGCTATTCAAAAATGCATTCACGTCCGTGCCCGCATCCGTACCTGCGAGTCGTGTGTAACAACTCCCAAAAGAAAGGGTCGGAAAACCTACCTGCACCAGAATCACTGAAAATCACCTTGAGGGCGTTAACAAGCGGTTCAAAGAGCGTTTCGTCGATGGATCCAGACTGGATTGGCTGCTCAAACGCTCTCCGTATCACGTCCAAATCACGGTATGCGGCAAGTCGAAATTGCCGCGTCTCGCATGTTTTGATTCTGAGCTGCTTGGCGGTGTCGCGGAGGTAATCTGGAACAAACGTGTTGTGTTCAATAGACAGTAGGGTGGGCATCTCCGCCGCGAGGAAGCTAAAGTGCGTTTCACCAAACACGTCCTGACGGCGTGTATGGAGTCGATGGATGTCTAAAAGGGTATTTTCAAGCAGGGGTGATATATTGGGTTCTGCACTCAAGATGAGGCAGTCGAACAATGCGTTTGCAGACTGCAGGTATGTCGTGAAAGATGGCGCCTGCTTCGATGTGACATTAGCAAGCTGAGTCCATGCCGGATACACGAGACCTCGGAGGATAGTCGTCGATGGAAGCGCTCCGTGGGCACATAGGAAAAGGAGTACAACCGCGCATACATCCCATGCATCGGCTGTGAGTGCCATTATCTCCCCTTTGCCGGTCCCAAGGAACCAACGAAGCACTTGCTCGTCAATGCCCGCAGGGAGATGCTGATCAACATGCAAAAGAAACTGTGCGTATCGCAGTGCGATCATGTGCTGCTTGAGAACATCATCCGTCATGAGCGGTACTTGCCGCAGCGAGGCCACAGTGTTGTCCCAAACCTTCCAGCCCCAATCCGATGACGTCCGATACTTGTACCACAAGCCGTTCGCGAGGATAGAGGGGGCATCTGGCTTGGCATCCTCTGCTAGCAGTAAGATCTCTGGTAAAACAGGAGGGACCGTGTCACCCGTCGTCGTTTCCGGGGCCAGTGCCTAACAAAAGTTGGTTCCGAATACACAGGAAGAAAGACAAAAAAACTCACGTGAGCAAAAGAAGATACATCCGCCGCAACAAGAGCCCTCGCAGACCCATCCAGATAACGGCCTCCATCCATCTCGACAACGAGAGTCAAGAGCGATCTCACTTGTGCCCCCCGGTTCCTCCAGACTGTGTGAGCTGAATAAAGAGCGGATGTGATGCTACTTGTCGCATTCATTGAGGTCCATACTGTGGCGAAACGATGAAATACTTCACCGACTGCCACAACGACGCCAGTATGTGACGTCTGCGACAATAACGAGAGACTCAACTAGTAAGGGCGTCATTATCCGCTCCCTTTCCATTCGCCAACGAAATTTACCTCTAACAACGAACCATAACAACTAGTGTGACACAGTAACTCTGTCACCACATTGTACGATTGAAGGACGGTGACCTCGTCAAGTTTATCGGACCTACACATACTCAAACGGGTACGCGAATAACGTTCCAGAAGTCTACTTACGAAGTGGCAAACTTTTTGTAGTTTGGTAGAAGCCATTGCTTGTACACCTTGACCTGTTCAAAGCGTGGAGCGTGGATGGCTGTGTGACAATTGGCATGCAATGCCGATATCGACGTGAACGTGCATGGCTGCGTCCCTAAACCGGTCACCCATCAGTACACACGAGAGTCCTGCGGTGAATAACGCACCTCCAAACACAAGTGGCAAAACAGCTCGGATTTCCCGCCTTATATCTCGCTCGCATACATCCTCGGGTGTTTCACGAGCGCGTGCGCCGTATAGAATCAGCTTACGCTGGTGCAGCAAAGACACTGTGACATCGTGGAGAGGTATCCATCGCAGGAACTCACGATGTTTTGACGCGGATTCGGCTGGCTAACGCAACTAGTCAAACAGAACCGTATCATAGAACCCAGGCAGCTTACCTCGGCACACGACAGTCCCTGCTCACTGCGCGCAACCAGTCGTTGGATGTAAGCCGCATAATCAAACAAGCCATCCTTAATTAGCTTCCCAAAGAGAGCAGACACCGGTCTGAGATTAGCGCGGTCCGCAGCTACCTTGCTTGAATCTAGCCAGTCGAACAGATAATCGTGCAACATCGTGCAAGACAGTTCACGGCGAGATGTGCGTTCGCAATACTGACTCAAAAGAGTCACAGCAGCGATGGGACGATGCGGTCCAAACTGGAGAGGAGTCACAGCCCAGGTGAGGAGCGTGTCAAGCTTTTCCGTAAAAAGAGACGATGTCGGATCGTCCAAGCGTGACGGAAAGAAGTCGATGGTTGAAATGACGGTCGTACAAGATATCGAATTCAGCTTCTGTAAGAGATCAATTGAAATAGCAATGCAGAGTGTCAGCGATGGGACCCACCTGGATATCAACCACCATCGAGCCAAGTCGCTCCAAAGCACGGGGAGGAAGGTGCCGAAATAACATTGCGTCATTCCTTCTTTGGATATCCAAGACGTTTTCTAGAAGCAGTCTCTGTATCTCACGTTGTCGCCGATCGTCAGGTACTGAGTTATCCCCGACATCAGTAGATAAGGCTGAGACCAATAATGACGAGTGATTAGCCCAAGCGTTAGGGCTGACGAAAGAATCCGGAAGCGTGAGGCAAACTCGCTAGAATAGATCAGTATGTGGAGATAAAAGTCAAGGGCGCAAATTTACTTGTATGAGAGCCACTAATAGGGCATCCAGCCGTATGAGCTGCCCTTGCGCCGACGTCCGAATCTTACAAACAATGTGAGATCATGTGGAGCGACAAGAGAATAAGTTGACCTCAGAAAGTTTGGCAACACATGCATCAGCAAACGGCTTTGTGAGCGCACGGCTGACAAGCATATCATCTAGATACTCGTCTGCGAGATTGGCTACGAAGCCGACCTGCGCAAGGTTGCAAGATACCATTTGCTGGACTAACCACAAGAGGAATGTCCGACTATCCACCAGACCGTCCACGTAAAATGGTCGTAGCAATTGGAGGCTATCATACTCTAGATAAGCACAGTTGTAGAGCCACAGCTGAAACCATACCAATAGGTGAAACGCGAAACCCATCGGTCACGAGACTCTGGGTCGGATAGCACACCCTTGAACGATTGTTTGATGTTCAGGCCCGGACGAGGAGCACTAGGAAGCGCAATTTCGGCGAGTTGTTTCTTGAGGTAACTTGTCACGACGTTGGTCCAGTCGATACTGTATTGGGCAGGATTATAATTGGGTTTGTTCCGTAAACCCACCTGGAACACGAAATCAACTACTATGAATAACTGGATCGTCCTCCGACATACTGTCTCGTTTGCACCAAGAACTCTCAAAAACCAAACGGCGCGTGGGATTGCAACGTCGTTAGATTGCAACAGATCGAGAAGATCATGTCCTTTCGCCCCGTGTGGCACACTCTTGCCGAGTTTGTGAAGGGGGACTTTGTCGTTTGCAAGGTCTGCAAACCAGGCTTGACGTTTTGCATCGTTGAGCGTGACACGGGAGGGCATCTTGAACGTCCAAGGACTGTATAAATCTTGAACAGAGTGAGGTGCAGCATGTAAAGCAGTGAACTCACGGAACTGCGGGAATATTCTCGACACGGCGAGCAAAGATCTCATTCATAATATTCTCAAGCTGGGTGAGCGCACTAGGATCGAATACGTCGTTCCGTTCAGCATTGGACTGGAAGCTAAGCGCCTCTGTCACGCTGGAGGTCTCTGACTGGTAGAAATTGAGGTAAACCTCAATGTGGAGCAGCCTGTATACATACCGGGACATACTGGCCAAGGACGAACCCAGTCTTGACGTTGGCATCTGACAATACATCTTCATCCCGCCCAGGATAAGGAGGATGAAAACCAAGATATCCTATTTCCTGTGTTAGTTCTGGTACGCCTTGATGTATGTGTACTTACCGACATCAGCTGACTGATGAGACGGAGGTACCCAAGGTGGTGGACGAGAGTCGTATACAGGAAGCGGAGGTTCGTGTTTCGTATTATTCTTCGTCATAAGGATTATCTTGTGGGTATCACTGGTATGCTTGAAAGAAATGTGGAGACACTGGCATATCGGTTGGTGAGGACTAGCAATAGAACTACTGAGTAGTACTACGGACTAGTACAGCAATGTGTACAAAACTTTACCACGCCCTTCGTACCAGTGGCAGTTCTACACTTTGATTATCGGTGTCGTTGGGCTTGGTTCCCAGCAGTGGGCAACCCTTTTACTCAATACCCACGTTATCTGGATGGCATTGGCCCTGACCTTTGATAACTCGTTGCAACACTGAAGGGAGCGAACGTTGGTAACCGCGATGTATGGCACCTCGAGCCAACTAGCTGATGCATTGAAACATTACAGACCCGACCAGACAAGCCATACATATCAACGAGGACCCTCGGCTGCTGTTGCCGCCCCGAGTTCGTGATGCGCTTTGATATCCAACAAAGTCTTGTCTCAGAGTCTACGACACCCCTGAGACCCATGCAGATAAACAATTTACGATATGGGTTCTCATGACCTGACATTGGTGCGATAACATTGCCTTTTATTCATCGCCTGTCAATTTGGATTGATGGTTCGGTGGTAATTCTGACGGTTATAAAAACGGTGTACTAACTCCTATTGGTGCCAAGGTCCCCGTGTTTTCGTCCCTTTAAAGATGGTCTCCAAGCAAACCCCACCTTTTCGTGCTGAGCATGTCGGATCCTTACTTCGTCCGGACTACCTTCTTGAAGCACGCAAGAAATTCGACGACAAAGAGCTGACTCTTGAACAACTACGAGAGGTTGAAGACAAGGCCATCGCAGAGGCAGTTAGCTTTCAGCGAGAGGTTGGCATAAAAGGAATCACTGATGGTGAATACAGGTTAGTGAGTTGGTAACATCGCCACGTAAAACACTGACAACGTGTCTAGGCGACACATGTACGTATCAATGAAAGGAGCACAGTCGAGGTCAACAACTGATTGAGGAACAACAAGGTTCTTCAACGGATTCTTTGAGAGCCTAGAAGGCATCGAACGTATGACTATCTCTTGAGACGACGGGCAAAGATCAGACTAACGCGTGTTAAAGAAATACACAATCCATCGCTGGATATTTTCAGGACCTACCTCAACACCGCGCTTGCTTTTGTTACCACTGGTGATGATGCATTCTCTAATCATGTAGTAAAGTAAACGCTGACAGCACTTTACAGACACCAAACCGGCCGCCACGTTGCTATGCACGGGCAAGATCAGATATGTCAAATCTGGCTACGTGCCCTACTTTGAGACAGTCAAGAAACTTGTCCATCCCGATGAGGTTAGAAACATCAAGGTGAATTTAACGTCTCCAGAGTGGTTGCATATCAACCATGGTACGCAATACGGTCTCTTCCCCCTCCTTTGGACAACTCACGGGAACGATCAGGAAAGCATGCGTACGCGCCTGGGGTGTACAGTGGCCGAGATGAGTTCTTCGATGATATCGCGGCTGCCTTCCGAAAGGAACTTGCGGTACTGTACGCCGCAGGTTGCCGTAATGTCCAAATCGACGCCCCGATGCTCTCGTTCCTCTGCGATACCAAAGTCCAGAAAGGGTTTAAAGACGACGGCGAGGATGTGGATGCACTCCTCGATGCATACATTCAGTTATACAACAACTGCATCGTAGAGCGTCCACAAGACCTGACGGTCACCGTCCACCTCTGTCGAGGGAACTGGCGCTCGATGCATTTTACGGAAGGGGGCTATGACGCGATCGCAGTCAAGCTGTTCAACGGTCTAAATGTGGACGGTTTCTATCTCGAGTACGATACTCCGCGCGCTGGTATGAGGCCTATTTTCTTTCTCAATCATCTTGTGTCGAGACATTCACATACGATGTTACAGGCACGTTCGAGCCACTAAAACATCTTCCAAAGAACAAGTCAGTGGTGTTGGGAGTGATCACGAGCAAATTCCCAGCGTTAGAGGACAAGGAAGAACTGAAGAAGCGAGTGTTCGAAGCCGCTGAGATTATAGCGAGTGGTACAGGAGAAACCGTGGAGGAAGCACTGCAACGCATCAGTGTCTCTCCACAGTGCGGATTTGCGTCGACTGACGAGGGAAATTTGCTGACGGCAGCAGAGATGAAGGCCAAGCTGGAACTTGTAAGGGAACTTGCAGCCAGCATCTGGGCGGATGTGTGATCTGCAAACATACCTGAAGAAGGTCTTGATTGGGTCAACATGATCATGTACGCACTACCAAACTGTAATTATGTAAAAGATGTTGACTGCAAACGTCCATCTCGGTTGAAGTTCCTACTCATCTCGAGTCCCCGTGTACACTATCAATGGCACCCTTCGGAGGGACACTGCCAATAATTTCGTTTTTGTGTCTTTGGACGCGCTCCATGTCATGTAACATCAAAAATTACCTCGACCAGCTCGTTGCGCCACGGTAAGCAGTGAACATCTTCGTTGGAAGGCTATTCATACGTTCAAACTGAAGGACTCCACGCTCTTCGTTTTTAGCCGCTACAATACAGTGACAATAAGAACTGCTGTCATTTTGTTACAGTTCGATTTTCGTATCTTCTCTAGGGTCACATCGCCGATAATCCTTCGTGGTAAGTACCGATCGAAGCGCGTGAATCGCACTCCTCAATAACCCCTCCGTGTAATTTACAGGAAAAACAGTGGCTTGATGTAGATATAATCAGACAACACGTTACGATATAGCGGAGACAAGTTCTCATCACCCGTCGGGGACCACTATTGTCCGGGGCACTCCTCGGTCCCCTTGTCGGCAAAGTTCAACTCCGTCACTGGGCATGATAACGCACACCAAATGGTTGATTGATGATCCGGAAATAAAACAGGATTTACGGCCATCAAGGGAACCCCAGTCATTATAAAATGCTACGCCAACTCTTATCATTATCAGGGTATTGATTGACCCCGTGTTCTCATACCTCTGAAGATGGTGTCCAGGCAAACCCCTCCCTTCCGCGCTGAGCATGTTGGCTCTTTCCTCCGTCCAGACTATCTCATCGAAGCACGCAAAAAATGTGACGACAAGGAAATAACTCAGGAGCAGCTACGGGAGGTCGAAGACAAGGCCATCGCAGAGGTTGTCAACCTTCAGCGCGAGGTCGGCATAAAAGGGATCACCGATGGCGAATACAGGTTGGTAAATTGGTAAAATTGCCATGTACAACACTGAAGTACTGACAACTTGTCTAGACGACACATGTACGTATCAATGAATGAGCTAGTCGAGGTCGACAATTGACGTGGAATAACGAGGTTTTTCAACGGATTCTTTGAGAATCTAGAGGGCTTTGAAGGTATAGTTATCTTTGAACATGGTAGGCTAGGGCCGAGCTAATATCCGTCAAAGTGGTTCAAAATCCGTCATTGGACATTTTCAGGGTAATTTCACCATATGCTCCGCCTGACCAAAAGCTCATTGCATGACAGCGCTACCTTCCTGACGTACAAGCCTTTGTCACTACCGGTACGGCACATCCTCTGGTCATATGAGTTGAACACCCACAGAACTGTATAGAAACAAAGCCAGCACCTACCGTGCTATGCAAGGGCAAAATCCGGCACGTCAAATCTGGTTATCTCCCTCAATTCGAGGCACTCAAGAAACTCGTCCATCCTGACGAAGTCAAAAATCTCAAAATCACAGTGGCATCTCCCGAGTGGGTGCACGCCCACCATGGTGCGCACTTTTCTCGCCGCTTCCCTACTGTTTTTGACGACTCGCGGGAATGATTAGGAAAGCACGCGTACGCACCTGGGGTGTACAATGATCAGGAAGAGTTCTTGAACGGCATCGCGGCTGCCTACCGACAGGAGCTTGCGGTACTGTATGCCGCGGGCTGCCGCAACGTCCAAATTGACGGCCCGCTCCTCTCGTTCTTCTGTGATCGCACAATCCAGAAAGGGTTCAAAGACGGCGGCGAGGATGCGGATGCCCTATTCGACACGTACGTTCAGCTGTACAACAGTAGCATCGCCGGACGCCCCCAAGACTTGGTCGTCAGCATACATCTCTGCAGAGGCAACTGGCGCTCCCTGCATTTCACGGAGGGAGGCTATGATGCGATCGCGAGGAAGCTGTTCAATGGCCTGGACGTGGATGTTTTCTACCTCGAGTATGACACCCCGCGCGCTGGTGCGTATCCCTACTCTTCTACGTCTGCTTGTGAGTTACTGACGCGACAATACTGGGATGCTACAGGCACGTTTGAACCGTTGAAATATCTTCCAAAGAATAAATCGGTCGTGTTGGGACTGATCACAAGTAAATTCCCCGAGTTGGAGGACAAGGAAGAACTGAAGAAGCGAGTGTTCGAAGCCGCTGAGATTATCGCTAATGGTACAGGAGAATCCGTGGAGGAAGCACTGAAACGCATCAGTGTCTCTCCTCAGTGTGGATTTGCGTCGACTGACGATGGCAATGTACTGACAGCGGCGGAGATGAAGGCCAAGCTGGAACTTGTAAGAGATCTTGCAGCCAGCATCTGGGCGGATGCGTGATAAACGAGAACGAGAACGTATTTGAGTATCTGCTATTCGTCCGTGTTGACAATCGATGTACATGTATCCTGTACCTGTTTTGCAAAGTTGCGTCTATGTAACACACATACCTCCTTGTGCCAGCAAAAAGAGTCCTGCGTCGCTTGTCATGAATTCATAAAACCAAAAAGCTCCACTTGGAGACGCTCATTCCTGACTCCCGTCTTCGCTCTCGTACGCGCTCAACAGTTCATCATACCCTTCATCATCCCCCTCCTCCGCACCACTCTCCCTCGTGCATCTCATCTCCCTGCTCCCTGTCGAAATCTTTCTCAACCTCGCCTCCTTGGACAACTTGCGTGTGATCGGGGGGCGCGGGGAAGACAACACCCCACCAACACCGTCTTCCTCGTCCTCCGCATCCAACGTCCGCCCCGAATAGTTCTCCATCTTTGGCGTCGTCGCCTGCTCATACTCTCCCAACCAGTCCGGCGTCAAGTTCGCCTGCCCCGGACTCGGTGTCCTTCGCTGGTCCGGCACTCCCATGCCCGTCATCGAGGGCCGCAACCGCAAGCTCCCAGGTCGTTGCCTGTACCGCTTAGTCCGTATCCGCACCGGCGCCTTCCCCACCGGCGTTCGCTCCAACGACACCTCCGAAGCCCCCGACTCCGACATCAAACTCGGCTCCGACTCCGTGGCCGAAATCTCCCCGTCCGCATCCACGTCCAGCGACGTCGTCGTCGGTACAGGCAACGGCGGTGTCTTTCTCCGCACGACGTGTCGGCTTTGGGCAGGGGGCTCCAGCGGCACCGCGTTCGCCTCGCTGACACTCACACCGACCTCGCTCAATGTCGAAACCGAGCTCGTACCGACATGTTCCCCATGGACGATCCGCACCATACCCGGTCCGATGACGGCCGACATGACTGGCGTGCGCGGAATGGGCGGGGACCCGATTGTCGTCGGCGAGTCAAGACCTGCCATCATGCTGTCCGTCGTCGCTGGCACCTGGCAGTGTCGTTCAAAAGGCTTCCATCCACCCTCCGACGCGGTCCCCACTTCCTCCGCTGTCACGCTCCCATTCGACAAGGGATGTCCCGGACTACGTGTTCCCGGCGACGACGACGAAAGAGGGCCATTCCAAGGTAAACGTGGTGATCGCGATGCCAGCGCCATCGGCGACACCGATTTCCGGTTTAACGCGACCCTTCGACTCGTCGCTGCCGCTGACTCGTCCGATTCGTAGTCTGAGCGTGGACCTGTACCCGCGCTTCGTGCACGCGAAAACGCGTATGGCGACTTGGTCATCGCTTCTGATGGCGAGAGTGAGGATGTAGAAGAGACGGATGCCTGTCGAAGCGCGTGACGATTCGTGGCGGCCAACGACACATCTGCCCATACGCTAGCCCCGCTGCGGTACTCTGATGAGCTGCCTTCCGAGCGAGCTGACGAGTGGGGTCGCGGCTGAGCAGTCTTGGTCGTGATGAGATCGCGGGAGTTGAGCATGAGCGGTCGTGGTACGCTCTTGGGTGTCGTTTGAGACGGTGGAAATGCTGCAAGAGATGCAAGCGAGGTGCCCGCTCGATGGAAAATCGACGACGCGCTTGATTCAGCGTCCGAGTCTCGAGGTGTGGTGCTGCCATTTGGAGTTGGCGGTGCCGTCGCATGCTGTCGACGGGGTTGAGGAAGAAAGCTTTCCCGAGGGGAACGGAAAAAGGCAGGCCGTGGTGGGTCTTGAACGCTACCCTCACTTTCACGTTGAGTCCTGGGCAATGATCCTCGTCGGCGACTTGGTGGGTCCTCACTATTCAAACCTGGCCATCCACCGCGTTCGATAATTTCACTCACGGCACTTGGAGATGGTGGTGGTTGGGGCAGTACAGGAACGGACGGCACAGGAGCACCATTCCCTTTATGTACACGCCATGCTTCGAGTGCTTTGGCACGCCAATTGGTGCTCACTTTTGAGAATGCAGCCACTGTATCTGAGTCTTTGAGCTTTCCCGCATAACCCCATAAACTGGTTTGTGGGGATGGCGTCGAGTTTGGGGTTAAACTCTCAGTGTCCCGTTCCTCCGTAGAAATCGGCAGGTGTTCCTCGGACAAGGGCGATGGCGGCGACGGTATTTCATCGTCCATGGAGCTCTGATTCGTAATCCCCCTCCAAACCGTGTTGGCAAGTCTGGATGTCAACGATGGTGCGGCTGGTGTCTCCGTCTCGTCTCCATCATCGTGTTCTCCTGCGGCATCATCTGCTTTTTTCTCCTCTTCCTCTTCCTCTTCCTCTTCCTCTTCCACCTCTTCTTCCGGACCCGCATCTGCGACCTGATTCGTGAAGCCTTTCCAAATTTGAATCTTAATCCGCGTTCCGAACCCCACATTCCCTTGCTTGCGTTCCTTTTCTCTCTCCTCTGCTTCGACCCGTTTCTGAGCGAGATCAGAAGCCGTTTGAAGGATCCGATCTATACCGCCCGCTGCATCGATTGGGTACGACGTGAGGAGCGCAATACCCTCTGTAAACGCATCACCAAGTTCCCATGGGCGAAGGGGTGAGAGTGGTGGGAGGGATGCATGTTCTCGGCTCCACAGACCTGGCACGTTCCGCGCTGGTTTTCCAAGTCTGTACAAGCGAGAGGATTAGAGGGCGGGAGTGTGTTAAAAGGTTCGTACATGCCTAGAGAGAGGCGTCCGGGCGCGGATGAGAAGCGCAGTGCATATGTCGACAAGATGTTCAAGTTTTGGATTGCGGTCACGCGTGCGCATCGGACGTGCAAAGAGGACGTCCCAAATCGGAAGCACGGAAGATAAGGGAAGGGTCTGTGCCAATAACGGTGCGAGCCAACGGCTGAGAAGGATCCATGAGTAAGTTTCCCATCAAAGATGCAATAACTGACTATGAGTAATGAGGAAGGGCGGGATCCAGCCCGGTTGTATGCTATCATAACGAAAAAAGATGTCATGCATGAGTCGAACGTGTAAGACGCAATGTGGATGGATGAAGACACGTACGAGACTCATAGCCAACTCCCCATCCGCCCACTTGACCTGCTCACTCAATTTCCGTGTCCAGACTTTTCCTCCGTCCTCTTCCTCCATCTCGGCAATCTCCCCAACAAGCGCCTCAAAGACCCAAAATGTGTCCGCTTCAGCGTGCGTCGCGTCATCCTCATTGGTCTCTCCAACGAGTGCGCTGTAAAGTGGAACGAGCAACCAGGGGACATGTGGCGATTGAACAGCAGGGTTCAACGAACTGTGAATGTAAAGAAGACGTACGAGTGCTGAAAGGTGGGCACGATGTGCAGGAGGTGCGTTGTATGGTTTAGAAGGAAGAAGAGTGGTTGGGTGACACTGAGGCCGAGACGCGAGCATCGTCGCTGTGGCAGACGCAAGGGGTGAGGCCGGGTCCGGGCTACTGTTGAGATCTGACTCGAGACGGATTTCCGGAGTTTCGGAGGTGTCTGCATCACCCCTCAGGAGTGTCAACCGTTTGTCGAGGTTGCTCGCGCATGCAATGCGGATGGCATCGGGTGCAGTGGGATCGAGTGGACATTTGCCCAAAAGGACACTTTTTGGTTCGTTTCCGAGAAGGACGAATAATTCCGGGGAAACGCGAAATAGAGCATCAGATATTCGGGTGAGGAGCACATCAGTCGGAGAGAGAGGATCGGTCGGGGAAGGCAGTGATGCTAGTGGAGTGAGAAGGCGCCGTACGAGATCCTACGTGTGGAATCAGCGCTCAGCTTCCATGCTGTGAAAAAAGGGAACAGAGTGCACGTAGTAACTGTCTCGTTGTTTTCGGCTCTCCCTGGTCCATCTCGTCTTCAAAACAGGGAGGGTACCAAACAGCAACCTGTCGACCATTCGGATCAGCTCCTCATGGTGACACGCACGCTCGCACGGAAATACAGAAATCCCACCTCCATACACGTGGTCGTATCCACGGTGGATTATCTGGAAGCCCTATCATCAAGGTACTATCAGTCTACTGTCCTGAATCCACCCGCGTGCTAGTCACATATCGCAAAGTCGACGTACCACGTGCACATATTTCGCGCAAACGTGGAAGATCCACGATAGGCGACGAACCATCCACGCGCAAGATCTCCGAAATTACATTCAACCTGCATGTGTGCAAAGATCAGTTTGTGAGGATCGCACAGTCAAGTTGTGAAATAAAAATTTACAGGTCTCCTCTCCGGGGCTCAGGGACCCATTTGACACCATATGTATGTGCAATCTCGAGAAGATATTCGTCCATCTTTGAGGCTGTCGGCGTGGGAGATGACAGAATTTGCATTATCTAGAGTTTGTCAAATAAAGGCCTAATAAAATAAGAGGGAAAGGGGTAAGATACAAGACGCACGCGCGGAGAGACATGGTTATTCCAAGTCCCAGATGCTGTCTGAGCAAAAGCGAGGCCCAACCGCTGAATGAGGATATCCCTCACTACGTTCAAGTCTTTATGTGTGCAGAGTCAGAAACCGCACCAAAGCCCGAACACGAAAAGAAGAGGGTCTATACCTTTAGACTCTATGGTTGGCGCTGTATGTATAATACTTGCTGCGGCCTCGACTAATACAGGATGTAGTCGTGTTAGATCGCTAACCACCGACCCCACGACCGCCCGCAACACCCTCGGTCGTTAGCGAGTCATTCAAAAACAAGGCTTCAATTCACTTACCCCACGCGACCACCCCCTCCTTCCGTCACTCTTCCTAACTCGCCCCCGGCCCCATTCACGTTCACCTCCTGCACCAGTCCCAGCCCGACCCCAGTCCGACCCGTAGCCAACTCTCCCACATGGCTCGCTACAACACCAACCAGCATCTCTAACTCCTCTATCAAGTCCCCCATCACGTCCTCCTGAATCAATGTTGCTGCCTTTGCGCGTGCAAGGGCGAGGTGCCCTTGGAAAAGATGTGTCGCAATATCATGTCGCGTAAGTTGACACTGGGAATCTTTGCGTTCCTGAAGTTGGCCAAGGCGCTGCGAGGTTGTTCGGAGGAGCGTCTGTACGCGGGCATGGGTGGTGAGGACAGTGCTTGATTAGTAGTAAAAAGACTTGCCTTGAATGCGACTGGATCCCAGGTTTCCATTGCAAAAGTTTAGGCAGTTGACCGAGTCTCGAGTTGTGACAGCCCACTTGAGACTACTACAATGAATGGCATCAACGTTTTTTTGTTTGAAGTGTTGTGACGGAATCAATCAAGTGCCCGGCCCAAAGTCACAGCGGCGACTGAGTCACTGCGGAAACGAGATTTTAGCTGTACAGCAACCATATTTAGATATCTCGTGTAACTAGACCCGCCGAGATAACTGTAGTACAGTAACTAGATCATAGCGGTGCCATGAAGTCACCCTGTCCCTGCCTCCTGCATGAAACTGCATGTTTCAACTCCTTTTTGTGAGACCAAAAAGTAAACAAAATCTCTAGCTGCAAGTGATGGATCAAACAGCAGTGACTTGTAGTGATGTGCAGGCTTGGGTTAGGCTTCAAGCCCAGGGTCAGGTCAGGCCTGGCAGGGTTTGGGCTTGACAAAATCCCAACCCAAGCCCTTGCCCAGGGTCTGGGTTGGGTTTGGGCTCAAGCCTGGGCTTGCACTGCTGTTGTGCCGCCTCACCGTTGTTGTTGTCAGTGGTGGTGGTGTGCTGTTGCGCCTGCCCCACAGTTGCTGCAGTGATCGTGGTGTGCAGTTGCACCTGCCTTGCTGTCATTGTTGTTGTTGCTGTGGTAGTGGCATGCAGTTGTGTGTCCCTGCCCTTGTCATTGTCGCCCACCAGTGGTAGTGGTAGTGCACCCAGCCCTCACCATCTTTGCTGGTATGGTGTTGGTAGCACCAACGTTGTCACTGAGTTGGTGAGGATGATGTGCACCCACCTCCTTGTTGTTGTTGTTGAGTTGGTGGTGGTGGTGCATGTTTGCACATCCCCTGCCCTCGCCGTCATCACTGGTGGTGGTAGTGCACTGTTGTGCATGCGCTGCCCTCTCTGTATTTGCTGGCATGGTGGTGGTGCCAGGTGGTGGTGTTGCACCCACATCACCATTGCCATTGCCATTGTCGCTGTGGTGATGGCATGCAATTGTACAGTGGCTCAAAAAAGTGTCCCAATGTTGGGTCATTTTGAACAAATGGATTAATTGCCAGAGATATAAGACAAACAAGACCAAACACTTGCAGGATGAAAGATAGCACTTACTCTTGGCATTC